>CM032407.1:11852023-11880679 GCA_019049475.1 Eueides isabella
TTAACACCGCGTTATGTTACGCCTGATCGAGCGACATTTTACTTCTTTTTGAAACTCCAGCTCGGTCATTATATTGAATATCTACCAAAATAAGAAAAAAAAAATGAGAGTATGCGTAATGGTTAAGCCTGTTTTGTAAATATAATGTAGGTACTTATTAAATAGAATATTAATATAAGAAGCAAAAACATTCACACCTTTTATGAAAATGATGCGAACGGAGGAGTTTAAATTTGGCATAGATATTGTTTATATAAAGAACAGAGAAGAGAGAAAGACAGAGAGAGCAGTATGCTTACATTTTTTAAAAATTATGCATAAAACTACACAGAGTGTCTTTCGTTATATGAACTTTTGTAAATAGTGGCATACAGGTTGCTATGGCACCGCGTATTACAGGCGTCAAAAAGTCCTTTAGTAGGTATACATTTATGATTTTTTCAGCTTCACGCTGTATCCCACATATGAAAAGGAGGGATCCTGGGAACCTAGGATTTAAACACTCCGTTCCTCTAAGGATACATCCGTTTCCCACTTTCCACAAGATTCAAGGCGCGTTAGGGGCGAAATTCAACGCCGCGCTTTACCTAGTTTCTTATCGAACAAAATGAAAATGTAAAATAATTCATTACTTAACATTTTCATTTTATTCGATAAGAAACTAGGAACTATAAATTGCCTGCTGTACGCAGATGATGCAGCGCTTATTGCATCATCAGAAAGCGAGTTGCAGGCGTTGGTTACCACTCTGAAAGAAGACGAAGGTTCTGGTATTTGAAAGAAATGAAGAAAGAACAGTTTGCAAGATCAGTGTAAATGATAAGCTATTAGAACAAGTGAATGAGGTAGTATATCTGGGAAGTAAGTTTAGCAGAGACGGAAAATACGAAATGGATGTGGAATATATATATATATATATATATATATATATATATAACAAATTAGTGAATATTTACACTCGCCTAATTATATACAGACTACAAAAAAAAATGTCTTTGCGTGGGGTCGCCCGTTCGATTCTTATAGGGGAAATTATTATATTAATATATTTAACCAAAGCTACAGTCCGCGACGAATATGAATGTAGAATAAATATGATAATTTCGAAAGCGTCGGGAAGCTGTACGCATATAGCAAGCTAGGCTAGGTGTGGAACATTGTTTCAATAGAAAGACTTAACTGAATAACAATAATCCTAGCTTTGCTAAATATATGAGACATTGTGGGTTAAGTGGCGGAATTAAACGCCGGGCTTTGTTAACTTACCGGAGTGAGGATGAAAAAGCCTCACCAAACTAGAAATCGAATCGATAACCGCACTGTGCTTCTATGCCTTTGCGCTTTAACTAAGTACAATTTGATGGATTTTCCCACTGAACACCTTGTTGTATTAAAATTACTCAGAAAGCAAAGAGTGTTTTAACACTTAATTTTAAAACTATGATAAAAAATTGCTGAGGTTCACCTGCCTTGTTAAATGTGTGACAAAGCTTATGACATCAATTGTTCGTCTGCTCCTGCCCTTGGAAACCGTCCAAGCTCTCTGACCAACTAAGCCATATCCTCTTATTTAGCTACGTCGAACTTATGTTAACAAAATATTGCTCTTTATTTCTTTAATTGTATTTGGTTTTTTCTTTGCTTTTTTAGGCTTATCTCATCTTCAAGTTGCATTGGTAGGCAAAGAGGACTTGGAAACCTACGAGTAGTGTTAAAACACTTCGTTCCATTCCTCATTTTCCGTCGAATTTAAGGCATTGCGTGTTGAGTGGCGGAACGCAATCCCGAGCCTTGTATTGTTACTAGAGCTAAGAAATGAAAATATTAAATATTTCTCTACCTCAAGTGGGTGTCGAACCCACCCCTGAGCCAGTACAAACCTCAAAGCTTTTTTTAAGTGCTATAGATAATAACATTTATTGTAATGATAAAAAAAAAACATTTGAACTTGTATTATTTAATCACAACCAAAAGGAATTTCAAATAAGAAAACCACAATGGGGTCTTAAATCAAATCATTAAGACATTTGTATTGTCATGTACATCATCTGAGGTAATTCGCGGAATGTTTATTTCGCTTTGTTATCAGTACACTACATTCTGCACTACATTCTGCACTAGTTATCAGTACTACTGAAGAATCAGGGAGACTTCACCCCGACTGCCTTCGCTTGAAGAAGTTGGGAACCTCCCGGACAACTCCTCGCTGTAATAATAAAAATAAACACGTCCAAAGACAATTATGTATTTCTTTTGTCTATTACCTTGGTAAAGTCTTTCGTGGCATAGGAGCACAAATGTGCTATACTGTAGACTCGACAGGTTTTCACTTCGATCCCCACTCAAGGAATTAAATATTTAATAATTTTATTACTTCACTCAGGTAACAAGATAAAGCACAGCGGTAAGTTTCACTACTTGCCTCATTTTTTTTGCGGAAAGTGGGGAATTGTAGGAAATGGTTCCCATGTTCCCTTTGCCTACCCCATATATGCACCTGCTATGTGCAGTGTACAGTGTTAAGTGAAAAAAAAAATATAGCACTTACAGTGCTTCCTGATATACTAGTTTCAAGAAAGCAGTATCTTTCTTATTTTGGGTTTATTTTTGTCTGCCCTGCTTTATGGGCTAAAAAATCTAAGAATCCTTCCAATTGGAAATATATATCCATTACGAGTAGAAGATCAAATTATATCAAACTAAAATAACATTTTCATTATAAAATTGATAATGATATTTTTGCTTTAAAAAGATAGGATCCTAGTATTTAAACAATGATACGCTCGTTCTGACCATCGTGCGTTACATGCGGCGGCGGTGTTGGACTTAAAAATATTTGAAAGATAAGATAAGAAAAGACTGTACCAAATTTTTTAGACTTTCTTACATATACTTATACATTTAGGAAAAATTTAAATAAATGTTTTCTTTTACAATTCTATCTATTACATAAATATAAATTTCTGAATGATTTCTCAATTTTCCGTTGAATTTTCATCACATTGTGAATTCAATGGTGAAATTAAAACCAAAAAAATTAAGAGTTACTCAAAAAAATTAAGAATTTACCATAATACGTAATCACACTGTGCTATGATGTCTTCACACCTTCACGCTTTACGCTGTATCCCGCAACGACACTTCCGGTACCACTTCCACTTTCGTTTCTTTCGAATTATGTGTTGAGTGGTGGAACATAACGCCGCTATTTCCTTCGTTATCGAAGCAAAGAAAACATTAAAATTGATGTTTCCTTTAGTAACGTAATTTAACGCCGCGCAGATTTAAGTCTTTAAACGTTAATACGTTTTACTGTTATTTCATTACAAATAAAGGAGTGCCTTCAAGGATAATTTACGTAATTAAATAAAATAATTTTCCATTATAATATAGTCATTAGAAACTTGATTTATTACAAACGCGAGTAAATGTGTACAGCAATGTTAGCTCATTAAACAGATAAGAGTACTACTTAGCTAGAGGTAGCCGGTTTGATTCCCAGTGAAGACAAGGACTAATTTTATAACGAGGTATATTTTTTTATAAAATTTTGTTTAAAAAAAAAAGAAAATCGTTGTTGCGTAAAATACGCGTAGTGTTGACCATTTCATACAAAAGTTTTTAATTTCAAATATATATATTACTTGTTTAATATTTATTATACTTCTTTATACTAAGTATATAGAGGCTATTGTGAAATGTCCAGCTACAAGCGCGATGGTTCTGGGTTCGGACCCATTAAGGGAACTCAGTTATTTTTGTTTCATCGCTAAAAAAACAAAAAGTGAGCATTTATTTTTTTGGTTTTTGAATTTTATGTATAAAAATTAGTTTACTATATTAACTTTCTGATACCGAACGTGGCGCACAGGCAAAAGTTGTGGATTAGATCACCACGCAAGGAAATGAAATGTTAAATATTTTCATTTCTTCGCTCTAGTAATAAGACAAAGCGAAGCGTTGAGTTCCGCCACTCAACACGCAACGCCTCAAATTCACTGGAAAGGGGGTGATGGAACGGATTGCCATAACACTAGGGTCCCAGGTTCCCAATCCTACAATTTGCGGATACAGCGTGAAGCTGACAAAATAACATTAAATTTCAAGTACCTTTGGCAAATCAAGGACCTCTCTGATTTGGCAAATAAATTGCCATTATTTATTTAAAAAAAAAGGCACACATGCATGCGATGCATAAACAGAGTGATTTGACACTAGGATGCCACTGCCTACCCTGCCAAGCCTTACAATGAAAGATAACTATTGCATTAAAGTATAGTACTATAGGTATTTGTACTTCTAATGAATCTGTAACTGATCACTGTTTGTTTGTACGTGAAAAGGTATATAAAAAAATATATTTATGTAATAGAGCCCAAAATAGTAATGTACTTTTAATTTTTTTATCGGTTTTTCTGTGTGTTTGTGTGCAATAATCATTGAAACGGCTAATCAGATATATACGATTTGGCTTTTATTAAGCGTCCCTCAACATTATGTGTTTTTTTTTTAATTTAAATAAGATATTTTTTATAAAAATAATAAAAACAGATAACTAACCAATTTAAAATAAAAAATCGACAAAATTGCTACATTTTTTTTAATCTGTTAACTGAAATTTTAGTGTATAGATATTGTTTCAAAAGTGACAATTCTATTATTACAAGAACATATGTATTTAAAATTGTCAAACAAAATATTACAATTAAAGCGGGCGAAGCCGCGGACGGGCCGCTAGTATTTAATAAATATACGTATTAAAATAACAACCAACATAAATCTTAATTGAATATGAATTATAAATTATAATCGTCAATCATTTTATTATATGGTTTTGTATTTCTTCGAGTCGTAGTTAGCAAAGCGTGAACGTTAGATCTGATATCTTTTTAAACGTAAATTAAGATTTGCACGCCTTATAATATTTATTTATTACTATACTGTATCCCATACAATCTACCTTCCATATAGCATGCAGAGGGCACATGGGAACCTAATGTTAACACTCCGTTGCGCTTCCCACTTGCAACTGAATTTAAAGCATTCCGTTTAGAGTGGCGGAACCCAACGCCGCGTTTTGCAGTGTTACTGTAATTTTTGCCAAGATTTTCGTTGTCGTACTCAAATAGAAATGATTATTAGTGTTTCCGACATGACTTATTCAAGTTCCCATTAATACCCCAGGGTTAAACAGAATCATTAAAGACTGTGTAATTAATAGCCTCAAAACACTCGATAAATAATAATAATAATAATATTCAAATTCAAACTCTATTATTTGTACTCTTTTAAAGGTGTTATTCAACACTTAGGAAAAAAATATTATATTTAAAAGCGTATAAAAATTTGATAGCAGGATTTGAATTCGCCCCTCTTAAAAGCCTTCTAAGCGTTCTGACCAACTAAGCCACTAGGTAGTACGTACTTATCAAGATTTTTAATTGAACGGCTTCCAAGAGGCCCGGGTTCAAATCCTGCTACGTTCAATTTAATATATGCTTTTATATTCAGCATCAAAGTCTATACGTTTGAATTCCTTAGATTATAACGATCAATCAAAAGCTTAAACGATGCTTTTTTAAAGTTACACGCGTATAGAGGAAACCTGGGAACCTAATATTAAGATATGCCGCTCTCATAAAGACACTTGAGGCCTGTTGTCATTAAGACACTTGAAGCCTGTCGTAGCGCAGCGGCACAGGAGTGTGACTGTAACCGACAGGTTCTGGGTTCGATCCCCAGTCGAGGAAATGAAATATTTAATATTTTCAATTTAAAATATTAAATATTTCATTCTTCGCTCTGGTAATAAGGCAAAGCGCGGCGTTGAGTTCCGCCACTCAACACGCAATGCCTCAAATTCGGCGGAAAGTGGGGAACAGAAGTGGAACGGAGTGTCTTTACACTAGGTTCCCGGGTTCCCTCTGCCTACCCTGCCTCGTGCGGGATACAGCGTGAAGCTAGAAAAAAAATTAAGACACTTCCGTTTCCAGTCCATATCCAGTATATTTCCTATGAGTAGCGGAACTCAACGTCTTGCCTCATTCTAAAAGTCGAGGAAGGAAATTAAAAAAAAATAATTAAGAGGCAATCGAATTCACAACCTTTTCGTTTACAATCTGGGACTCACGCTTTTGCACCATGACAGACCAATTAATTACTGTATCTATACATATGGACTTGACGTATATTCCGCATATATATAACGGGCTAAGTAAAAAGATTGAAATGTTAAAAATAATATTATTTTTGCCCATACTAATTATAGCGTATTAAATGCCTAAGATTTATTATAATTTTCAAAATCAGTTGATACACTTACTTTCTATTATTCCTACGAAAAATGGAAAACGGAGAGATGTGTAAGTGAAATGTTTAATATTTTCAAATTTAATATTTAATAATTTCATTTCTTCATTCCAGTAATAAGGCAAAGCGCGGCGTTGAGTTCCATCACTCAACTTTCCCTTCAAGTTTCCTCTGCCTACCCTGCCTCGTGCGGGATACAGCGTGAAGCTATAAACATAAAAAAAATAGATATGTTAACACAAATATTTTTTTAATAATTTTGTAATATTTATTTTTTAATACCATTATATATTATATTTACTAAGATATTATTGCAAAAAAGACTGAGCATGAGCGACTAAAGGCTTCCCACTAGCTTATTTCTTTATATTCCCAAACACCTATCACGCCTATATTTGATACCAAAATATCCCACCGCATAGTGGTACAGCAGCTGACTGCTCAATCGCAGTTATCAGTTCTGTTTTACTTAAAATAATAAAGAATTAATGTTTGATGACTAGAAAAAACTCTATGTTGAATTCTGCAACAACTTGAAAATGGAGGGAAAAAAACATTTCACTCAAAATGGGGGACGAATTTTCTCATTATTAGGTTCCCTTAGTTAGAGGCTTACAGCGAAAATTTAAAAAAAAACCAGTCTAATTGACTCATTGAAGAGGTACCCTGTTTCTATTTACTAGTTAATTTGTATAATAGTCGTTGCGAATAAGTGTCTAAAATATGTGTATAATTAAAATATTTCAATTATACGCAGCATAATTACATCTTGGAAAGGATAATAATCACTAGTATAAATGAGTTAACAGTTAAATAAGTAATGTGGAAATTGTGAGTGCAAATGCCCACTTTAAATTTTATTATTCTCGCAATTGCACAGAGTGCATTGTTAAATTCCACTAAGTGTCTAAATTTTGACAAAAAATGGACAACGCAATGTCTTATTACTAGATTTTCTGTCCGCTCCGACAGTGTGGAATACAGTTTGAAGCTAAAAAAATAAATAATTGAAAAAACATTCAATACAATAATTATTATTTAATTATCAAATAAAAATATTAATTTACTTAGGTATATTTAAATTTATTGTAAAATATATATATTTTATTACCATTAATAGTGTATTTTCGATTTTCTATGAATTCTCACGGGATTTTTTTTATTTATTTTATTTAATTATTATTAATTATTATTTTCGTGGGAACAATACCTCATTACAACTGGGAACCAGTGAACTCAATTGCATTAACCTTATTTTATTGTAGATTTAAATTATATAAATCCAATGTTTTTTTTTATTTTGTTCGTTTTTGACACAGTATTCTGCTCATGGAAAGGTACATAGACGGAATTTGGGAACCTAATGTTAAGACACTCTGTTCAGTTCCTTACTTTCCGTTGAATTTGAATTATTGTGTGTGAGTAAGAAAACTCAACGCCATGCTTTGATTTGTTAATAGCGCGAAGAAAAGCATATATTAAAATCTTATTTCTCGAGTGGAGACAGTACCCTTTTACGGCGCCACAACACAGTACCACTTAATTAATTATGTTTCCCTAATTTACGTAAAATGATGAAAAGTCAAATAATTAATTTAACAAGGCTGTTTACTTTGAAAGATTAGCCAGATAAGATTAGATTTTGTGACATCTTTAAAATGTTATTCTATATTTAAGAAAGAAAAAATACTTGTAAAGTATAAGAATTTGAACGCAGCGGGATTTAAACCCGCGACTCTTGAAAACTGTCCACAGAAAGCAGTAAATAGATGGTTTCTTACCTTATAAAATAATTGATTACCATTCAGTTTTTTTTTTTATAAATTGCTGCATCCTCGCTGTGATAACGGGCAAAGCGCGGCGTTGAGTGTCGCCACATACCAGGTAAGGCATATAAGAAAAAATACAGTATCTTATTCTTAAAAGTATGTTTTGTTTAAATGTATGAGAATTTGAAACAAAGCACAATAGAGACTTTTTATTTTATTATATCAGAATAAAAATTCTTTTATTTCTTAAAATTATGACTTGAGAGTATAATTATATTATTATACTTCTTCAGCTTCCCCATGTACCCAACGTATACAGGACAGAGAAAACCTAGTGTTAAGACACTCTGTTCCCAAGCATTGATCAATTTTCGTGCTGTTTGGTGGTACTTAACACCGCGCTTTAGAAACGAAAAGAACTCATTGCCCTGAGTGGGAATGGAACGCACAAACGTCGAGTTTACGGTTAGACGCTGTACCATGACAGACTTTTAATATATTTATGTATATAATGGTATAATAAAAATTACTTTACAGATATTTTTGCTAATAAAATATTTAATTTGCCACAAAAAAAAAAAAGAAAACTCAACGTCAAAATCAATAAAATTAACAAACAATCAAAACGTCTCGAAATTCCCCGATGCAGGAATTTTATGGTAAATTTGAAATTTCAAATATCGAACGCTTCGAGTTCCAATTTTCAAATTTGAACTTGGAACGTCCAGTTTGAACGGACAAAAACTGACCGCGCAATGCCGGCCGTCATCTGCGTGAGACACCGCCAACTGTGGAGTAGTGCTTTGTTTGTTTATCAATTTATTGTTTTTTTTTTATTTTTTTATTTTATGCCTTATTCGTGATATAAATATTTCGTATATTGAAAATGTTACTTCTTTTGAATGTTTTTTTTTCTCTCTTCTCTTATAAGATGAGACGAGTGTTTAATAAGTATATATAATCTCGTGTTTTCTGGTGTTTATTAGTCAAATTATTTTCAGTATAATTATGATTTTATTCAAGAGAATTATGCACATTGCAGGTGAGATATATTTCATTACATATATATAATCACTAAAGATAAATTTAGTAATGGTAACTTCTGTTACCTTATTTAAATATTTATATTTTTGTTTTTAAAATCTATTCTACATTATTTAAATATAAAGAACAATAAACAAAACTTATCCTTAGTAATATATTTTATTTCACATTTTATTTCAAATAAAAATGAAATACAATTATAACAAACCCGACTCTAACCATCACGATGTGTTACTGAAATATGCCGCCTAGCAGCGCAGACTATGCGCAAAAAGGGCGTCCTCGCGTTATCACATACATATGAGAGTGAAAGAGACGGACATATATAACCAGTTTTCATTGATCCTTCCACTTGCTTGTGCCTTTGAAAATCAATGAAATAAACTTAAATTGAAGGAAAATCGCAGGTCTTCTTACAATGGTCGATTTAAAGAAAGAGTTGATTAAATCATTGCATCCTTGTTTGTCATTGTTATTTGTATGTATTGAAGTATCAGCATTCGACTTTAATGGTCGTGTGTTCGAATTCCACTAGAAAAATTATATTTTTTATATATTATTTTTTGTTGTATATTATTATATAATAAAATATTTAAATATTTTCAGTTTCCTTAACCTGAACTAATTTTGGATAACTAAATATAATTAAGCCAAAATTAGTTCAGGTCACTTTGTATGATTTTTCACGAATATAATGCAGATTAAATAAAAATAATTGTAATTGTTGATAATAAGTGTTTACAAAAACAAAATTAACTTTCATTTTTGTAAACACTTAAAAAATATATTTTTGTTAAATAATACTTCCTTTGTATCTAGCGTATTAATGCGTAGTGAATTCAGTGATAAGACACCCCGTTCAACCATTTTCCCACGTTCTTTTCCAACTTTCTGCCCTATTGAGTGTCGGAACACAACGACGCACTATCAATGGTCAATAACACTTTAGTTTATTCTACTTTTTTAACATTTTTCATATAATTACTCCACTCTTAGGAATGACAATCAGGTTTTTAGAAAACATACTTATTAAAAAATACTTATTTAATAAACGTATAAAAATTTGGACGCTTCTCTTGGATGCCGTTCAACGGTTGCGCGATCTTGAACGGTATTTCAGAGGCGCGGGTTCAAATCCCCGCTACGCCCCGCTCAAATTTTAATACCTACGTTTTCTTTAAAAGGATTTTTTTATAATAAGTGTTGATTAACACTTTAGAATTAGTAAAAACGTATTAATAATTTGAGCTCTTGCCTCTAAGGACGTATAAGAAGTGCAGGTTTTAACCGCGCTACATTAAAATGTGTATTCGTTTACTCTACATACATCATTTTCTGCTTCCAATTTATTGTAATTCCATACTTTATCCTACAAATGGCAAGGTAAGAATAAGATGTTCCGCCTCCATTAAAATACTTCCATTACCCACTTTCCGCCTAATTCTGGAGGTATCAACGCCTTTATTTACCTCATTGCCAAAGCGAGGAGATGAAAATATTAAATAACTAGCGAACTCCCCGCGGTATCGCCCGCGGCTTCGCCCGCTTGATATACATTTTCTAACAACATTAACACTTTTAAGATACGTGCTAGTACTCGTGTATATGTATGTACATTAAAAACTACAATCTCTGCTAAATGAAGAAAAAAAAACAATTTTGTTGAATTAAATATTTTAAATTGATGATTGTTTGTAGTTAGGTGGTCAATATATATATATATATATATATATATATATATATATATATATAATATATATATATAATATATAGATATATATATATATATTATATATATATATATATATATATATATATATATATATCTATATATATATATATATATATATATATATAGTATATATATATATATATATATATATATATATATATATATATATATATCTATATATATATATATATATATATATATATATATATATATATATATATATATATGTATATCACTCTCCGCCGAACTTGAGGCATTGCGTGTTGAGTGGCGTAACTCGACGCCGCTTTTGCTTTGTACCTGAGCGAAGAAATAAATAATTAAATTGAAAATATTAAATATTTCATTTCCTCGAGCGGGGATCGATCCTACAACCTGTCGGTTAGTCACACGCTTGTGCCGCTGCGCCACGACCGACCACAAGTATTGGTAACATAAATAAAATAAAAAAAAAACAAAGCAACAACACCGTACAGTGTTATACTTGTCTACTATACTGTAGTAGAAGTGTTATAAAGGAAAAAACGTTAAAGCTCTTTTCACACCTTTTGTTTGTATATCGTGTATTATTTCAATGTAAGTCAGTTTCCAAAGTACTTTCACATGGCCCATTGACAGGAGAATGCAGTTTCTGTTGAATATTCTTTATATATAACCACAATTTATTTTAGAATTGCTTAGACAATATAAAGTAGTAGTTAAAAATATATCATTAGGCAAAGCTTTACTCAATTCAAGATCAGTTTAATGATAATAGTGCGTGGGATTAAATGCCGTTGGTACTCACTCAGGAAGCTAATTATGTTATGTATTTACTCAGCATCACGCTGTATCTCGTACATGGCAGGGTAGGCAGAGGGAACTTGGGAACCTAGTGTTGAGACACTCCTTTCCACTCCGGTTCCCCGCTTTCCGCCTAATTTGAGGCATTGACTGTTAAGTGGCGAAACTCAACGCCGCGTTTTGCTTTGTACCAAAGCGAAGGAAATGAAAACATTATATATCTAAATTGAAAATATTAAATATTTCATTTCGTCGAGTGGGGATCGAACTCACAACCTGTCGGTTACAATCACATATTTGTACCGCTGCGCCACGACAGGCCTAGAATCCAAATTAATTTGATGATAATAGTGTGTGTGGAATTAAGTGCTGTTGATGTTCACTCGGGACGCTAAATATGGTATAAATATTTATCGTTAATTATATTTGAAAAGAGCAACTGTTGAGTTTCTTACCGGCTCTTCTCAGCAGACCCGCCTTCTGAGTGGTAACTTCCTTTAAGACGGACGGACATTTCTATGTATCTTGAGGCTAAAGAGGTTTAGAGGTCTATCGTTGCCCAGAGGCACAAGTGTGTGATTGTAAACACAACAACCAGGTCGTGGGTTAGATGCGCACTTTTGCCACTCAAAACGCAATGCCTCTGACATGTACAAAATACAACGTTAAGCTAAAAAAATACAGTAATTTTCTTTGTAAATATCTACCTATTATTATTAGAGGCCTGCCGTGGTGCTGAGGCCCGATCGTTCGATTCGATTTTGTGGGTTCGATTCCGGGAAATATAATATTTATTTTTATCAAATTGAATATCTGACAGTTTCATTTCAATGCTCTTGTAACAGGGCAAAACGCGGCGTTGAGTTCCGCCACACAACAAGCAATGTCTCAATTTCGGCGGAATGGAGGAACAGAGTGGAATGTCTTAACATTAGGTTCCTAAGTCTCTCTGCCTACCCTGCCGGGATGTGCTGGATACAGCGTGAAGCTGAAAAAAATTACTATAAACATAGTTACTCAGTGATAGAGGAAAAGCATTAGACACTACAATTATAATTCATTCTCACGAGTACACAATGTGGTAAAAAAATATTGGTTCACATACAACTACATACATATACATATATAAGTAGAAACTTTCACCGATACAATCGATGCTTATATAAGCGACTCTTAGATTATTACGTTAGTGATATATTAATTGATTGTTAATTTTTTTTAGCTCAAAACAGGGGAGGCAGAGGGAACCTAGGAACCTAAAATTAAGACATTTGTTTCCCATTAAGACATTTCCCAACCGAATTTGTAGCATTACACGTCGGGTCGAACTTAACTGATTTAAAGCGCTTTTGTTTTGTATATATATATATATTTTGTTATAGTGAAGAAATTAAAATATCAAACATTTCTTGCCTCAGGGGTTGAACTCACAAGGTGAAACGTGCATAGCGCGCTTGTGCTCCTACGCCAGGACAGACCTCCACAAATCAGAAAATATTAAATATTACATCTCTTCCAGTGGGGATCGAACCCATAACCTGTTGTGCTTTTTTCTAAAGTCACACGTGTACCCCAACGCCTCGCCAGGCTTCTATTATTATTATGTATAGGTACCTGTTCAAATAACGATTTGAAATAAAACAATCAGCGTCACATCACGTTCCACCTATAATTGGACTCATATTCTATTATATAAAACTTATTTGTTATTTTATATATATATATATATATATATATATATATATATATATATATATATATATATATATATATATATATATATATATATATATATATATATATATATCTATATATATATATATATATATATATATATATATATATATATATATATATATATATATATATATATATATATATATATATATATATATATATATATATAGGGGAAGATCGGGTAGCCCCGGACGGCGGGTAACCGCGGACGTTTTAATTTCTAAGAAACTAAACGCATTCCATAGATATATTATTTTTGTCAATGTGTGTAATTGAGAACAAAAACAAATGCCGTTCAGTTGCGGCGCGAGTGCCGAGTAAGTTAGCCGTGAGCGAGTGTTTTATTCCAGCCAAAAAATTTTCGCCGCTCCTGTCAAACTTCATCGCAAGTTATCAAATACATTAAGTAAGTGTTTCCACTTGTCTATTATTCAATTTTGTATGAAATTTGATATATTTGAAGGTTATAATCATGTATTATAACTATTATTGACCTATTTAAGAGTTGTATTAAAAAATGTTGCATGATAACGATCGGGTACCCCCGGACACGAAAATGTCGGGCGGACATGGATTTAAGTTTTGAAATTCGTAATATTGTTTTCACAAATATCAAATTTAGTATAATTTTGCTTATTTATGGAAAGTATATTATAATGCTGTTACTATTGTTGCAGAAAAACTTCAAATATGCCAAAATTTAAGGGGAGAATTAGTCAAAGAGGAAAATGGGATGAAAATAAAATGAAAGAAGCTTTTCAATGCGTGATAGAAGGCAAGTTATCATTAAGGCAAGCTGCAGACAGGTATGATGTGCCACGTAGCTCACTTCACGATCACCTGAAAGTTTTGAAAAGTGGCAAAGAGATTGCTTTTCAACCGAAATTGGGTCGATTTGAACCTACGTTTTCTGAGAACTTTTCTATGCAACTTTATGAACATGTTAAAGAATTGGACAAACGCCTGATGCCATTGACTAGGAAAGAGTTTTTGAAATTAGCGTTTAATTTAGCAGAAGGTCTTAAACTTCCTCATAGATTTAATAAAGAGAAGGCAATCGCCGGGAAAGACTTTTTTTACAGTTTCAGCAAGAAATATCCGGATGTCGTTTTAAGAACTCCCGAATCGACTAGCATTGCACGAGCTGTTGGGTTTAATAAACCACAAGTTCACCGTTTTTTTGACCAGCTTAATAATCTTCGAGAGAAATATAAATTTGCTCCGTCTCGAATTTATAACGCTGATGAGACAGGCGTATCAAATGTGCATAAAAATTATAAAGTCATTTCAATAAAAGGAAAGAAACACGTTGGGAAATTAACGTCTGCAGAAAGAGGTCGAAATATTACATTAACTTTTGCTATGAATGTCACTGGCCATTTTATACCACCGCTTTTTATATTTCCGCGTAAGAAAATGGATAAGCACGGTCGTTTAATGATAGGAGCTCCGCCTGATAGCATTGCCATTCCACAAGAGAGCGGATGGATGAACGGTGAAGTGTTCTTGCAGTGGTTGCAGCATTTTAAAAAGCATGTTCAGCCAACAGAAGCAAATCCTGTCCTTTTAATCTTAGATGGGCATGCTAGTCATAAGGAGCTGGCAGTTATAGAATGTGCACGTAAATATAACATTCATATGCTGAGCACACCGCCGCATACAACTCATAAATTACAGCCTCTTGATAGGACATTTTTTAAACCTTTTAAGGCTGCGTTTGCCACTGCAAGTTCAGCGTGGATGAGACGAAATCCTGCGGCTAGAATAACTGACTATGAGATTGCTGGACTAGTTGATGAAGCATTTGGCAAAGCGGCAAGATTGGACATAGCACAAAATGGATTCAGATGCACAGGCATTTATCCTTTCAACCGTGAAATCTTTACTGAAATTGATTTTTTACCATCTATGATGACAGATGTTGCGCAAGAAGCTTCCAATGAAGATATTTCCAATGAACCTTCAGCAGCCCTATCATCACCAGTGCCCTCTACTAGTTATGGATTGCCTGCAAGTGAGCCTGTGCCGTCCACCAGTTCAACAGATTTATTGAAACAGCTGTCACCATTTCCTGATGCATCAAAAAAACGCTTGTTGACGCGGACACGAAAAACCCAAAAGAGCGAGATTATAACATCTTCGCCATATAAAAAAGAAGTAGAAGAAAAACAGATGAAGAAAGGCAATAAAAAAAAACTAATAACCAAAGTAAAGGCGCTAAAAAGACGTTGAAAACAAAGAAAAACATTCAAAGTCTTTCTCAAGACCGAGAAAAAGAGACCGAATGCATTATATGCGGCGAAACTTTTGAAGAAGACTGGATTCAGTGCCAGGAATGCAAAGACTGGGCCCATGAAGATTGCGTTTATATAGATGCATCGAATTCTTTTTATAGTTGTGACGTTTGTAAGGCTAAAAAACGATTGGGCCACCATTAAGTATTATGTCCGGGGCTACCCGCCATTTCTTGCGATGCCAAAAAAATAACACCGAATAACTCTTACTTTATTTCGTTACAAAATGTAATTTGATTACTAATGTTTAATTAATATGACTAAAGAAGTTTCTAATTTTATTTTAAGTACAAATTAAAGTCAATAATTTCGTTAATTTATTTCTTATTTGCAATTCATTGAAGTGTCCGGGGCTACCCGATCTTCCCCTATATATATATATATATATATATATATATATATATATATATATATATATATATATATATATATATATATATATATATATATATATATATATATATATATATATAGATATATATATATATATATATATATATATATATATATATATATATATATATATATATATATATATATATATATATATATATATATATATATATATATATATATATATATATATATATATATATATATATATATATATATATATATATATATATATATATATATATATATATATATATATATATATATATATATATATATATATATATATATATATATATATATATATATATATATATATATATATATATATATATATATATATATATATATATATATATATATATATATATATTATATATATATATATATATATATATATCTGATCATGAGGACGTATCAAGCTTAAATTAACATCAAATATCCAGATCAACGGTCTTTCTCGGTTTAGCTTCACGCTGTATCCCGCCCGAGACAGGGTAGGCAGAGGGAACCCGGGAACCTAGTGTAAGACACTACGTTCTACTTCCGTTTCCCACTTTCCGCCGAATTTTGAGGCATTCCGTGTTCAGTGGCGGAATTCAACGCCACCCTTTGCTTTATAACCAGAGCGAAGAAATGAAACATTAAATATTTAAATTGAAAATATTAAATATTTCATTTCCTCGACTGGTGATCGAACTCAGAACCTGTCGGTTACGCCACTCAAGACGCAATGCCTCAAATTCTGCGAAGAGTGGGGAACGGAATTTGAACGGAGTGTCTTAACATTAGGTTCCCAAGTTCCCTCTTCCTACCCTGCCCTATACGAGATATAGCGTGAACTTGAGACAAATTAAACTACTAAATTTCCATAAACAAAATATACGATCTTTTGCATAAAATTCGACACGTAATCAAAAATGATTTGATTACAGGGTACTTCTTATATGAAATTAAGCCCAAAATGAGATGTAAATGAAATATATATAGGCTGTTTTGGGTGATATTTCACTTGTTTTACATAAACTAGTTTTTTTTACCTGATTCTAGTTTAATGGAAGTGTGATTTATAGTTATTATAAGTTATTATAAATGATACTTCCGCTTCTTGTATAATATGTACCTCAATAGAAGAGATAAGAAAATAGAGGCTATTCGCACTGAAATGGTTTAGGTTAAGGCAACATCTCCATTTCTCTCACAGTTTAAAAAAAGTCTTTGGGTCAAAAATTAATGGAATATTTTGGAGTATCTCGTTAGTTACGAGATACTCTAAAACATCATTTTTTGTACATCAGAAGAAAAGTCCCACTACGCTAAATAATAGTTTGCTGGGCTCTTATAATTTCTTTTCAGAATAACCAGGTATTCCAGATCTTCAACGTTCTTACATTTCATACATTTTCATATTTTTATGGAGCGGACCAGGTTCACCTGGTAGTAAAGGATCACTGTCGCCCACAGCCCCGTGTAACATCAAAGAAGCTTCATGAGCGTTCCCGGTCTATAAGGTGGATGGGCACCGTGACCCGGCATTACCCAATGCGAAACGCAGTGGCCAATGCCACTACTTAACGCTGGTATTAAATGCCGGGGGTGGTAATGACCATGCGTGTTGCCATTGCTGTCAACGTGACTCTCCCACTCGTACTTTAGTCGCCTCTTACGACACCTCAGACATCTGTATCAGAGTAATCCTATTCTAAGACGGAATCACACACATCATGCATTTATACAGGCATTAAGCTCTAACTCCTGTACTTTTAAGTTCTAGGCATTAAGTTCTAGTCCTGTACATTTCAGCTCTCTTGGTCTATTGGAAGTACCAGTTTAGTGAGTGAGCGAGTTAGTGTCGAAATAGTGAAGCTTTGCTTTAGCATTACTTTGGATATATGTGACCTACAAATTAGAAATTTTGATATTCTGGCATGCGTGTATAGTTAAAAAAGACGATAGTTTAAAAGCTCTAAGTCCATCCAGGGGTTCAAAAGTAGGGGCAAAAAATACACCAAAATAATTTCTGAAAAGGGGTGTTGGCTTTGCTTCATACCTGACATGGCGGGTTGCAAACCTATTATTGTAATTCAGTTTAAGCAAAATTAATGCATACACTCGCCAATTTAAATTTGCCAGTTTTTATAACTTCATTAATCCTGTATTTGGTAGGGAACCTTCGTTGAGCAAATCTGGCCGAAACTCGACCGGTGTTTTTTTTAAATGTCAACATATTATATATGTCTGAATATACTATACAACAAACTGATAACCTCTTTACTTTGAAGTCGGTATAAAATCTTTACATCATTAACCATATATGTAAATATAACATAGTCGTAAATGACTAAAATGAGAAGGTATAAAAATATTTTAATTTGTACCACTTACATTGGCTGGTAAAGTTAAGTAATTTTAACGGAAACGAAACTGAGTTGTCCCATACCGGGTGTTATATATCCACTCGCTTTTACGGTAAGTTATTTGGATACCAAAAATACCTTTTACAGATAAAAGTGATAGCTGGACCGGTTGAATATTTTAATATTTAAACCTTAGTGGTGTTTTTAACGCGAAGGCAGTAAATTCGAGTCTTCTTCTTCTTTTGTAATAGAAAAAAAAACATGCGGCGGCGTTGAGTTCCGCCTAAGAATTCAGAATCTTTAGACAAATGGACAAATGTGAATCTGGTTTTTTTGTATATATTCTTTGTGTTAACTGTAACAAGGCATTTTGAAAGAAAAACATAACTAAGGCCATTGTAGCACAGTGATTCAATGTTTAAATCTCTTCTAGATTTAGATATAGGATCGATTTCCATTTGGACGTTTATATGGAATTAAATTATATTCATTATCAATGTGGAATATATATTCATAGTATTTTTTTTGTATTTCTTATTCTTTCTCACCTTTCTTAATATATGAAAATGAAGGAGTAAACAAGGGCAGAGTTAAGACACTCTGATCCCTTTCTCTTTCATTCGAGACTTTCTGTGGTTAGAAGCGGAATTTAACGCTGCCTTTTATTAATATATGTACTTTATTAAAATGCAATAAAACATATCTATTATATAAGCATAAGTGATTAAAAGCGAATGCCGCGCTCCGGTCGACCACACCTGACCTTTATCAGACACCTGTTTTTGTTCAATAAACGGTATAAAACTGAAACAGTCATAAACAAAATGTCAACATTTCCGTTTGTGAGTAGCTGATAAGGAAATAGAGGGTGTTTTTTTTTCTTAGCTCCATAATAACATAAGTTTACTAGGCATTTACATAGTCTTAACTAGCGTCCATATTTAAATAATATATTTTATTATATATTGTATATTAATTTAATTTGGATCTTCGCTTCGCTCATCAATCCCTGCTCGCTTCGCTTGTTGTCGAAAAGTAAAGAAGAAAGCTTTGTAAACTTTATGTATACTTTTAGTACTGGTATAATTGCTTAGCTATGCCCTATAACATGATTGTATAGTGCATATAGGCATATACGTAACGTACATATAAACACATTTTCTCATGTAAAAATTAAGCTCGGCTTAAGGCCCACGTGGCGCAGTGGCATAAGGGGTCGAATGTAAGAGCTATAGGTTGTGGATACGATTTCTACTCAAGGAAATAAAAATATTAAATAACATATCAATTTATATTTTCATTTTCTCGCCATAATTTCAAGTAACGAGGTAAAACTGTGAATTGAACTCTGTCACTCACCACGCGATTTCTTTATAATTTGGTATTGGGTTTGGTGAAACATAGAAAAAAAGTGTTTTTATTCTAGGTTCCCAGGTTTCCTCTACCTCCATACATATTCAAACGTTCCCCAAAAAATATACCCCTTACCATCGCAACAAATTACAGTCACTACTACATAACAAATTCATCACCAAGATTTTTTTTTTCACCTTCACGCTGTATCCCGCAGCTGTCAGGGTAGGCGGAAACAATTTGGGAACCTCGTGTTAAGATACTCTATTGCGTGTTGAGAGGCTTATTTCAGCGTCGCGCTTCACCTTCTTACCAGAGCGAAGAAATGAAAACATTGAATATTTAATATGAAAATATTACAAAATTTATATATTTCTTAGAATAACTATCGAACCCACGACCTGTCGCCTTTACAGTCACAAGCTTGGTGCACCACGACAATCCCCAAGAATATATTACCATCAACTGTGTAGCTATTACGAAATCAACAGACAGTCAAACAAAAAAACAAAACAAGATTATATATACGCAACGTATACAACTCCATACGCTTGACGTTTTACACGCATCATAACACATTACGTTAAAACACGCTAGTATTCACTATACATATGTATGTATGTAGAATAATTTTATTCTACATATTAATAGAAGTGAGTCTCCACACCTATTTTATTATGTATGTATATAATTTTAAATTACTTCTTTGATTGGCTTAAAGGGTCTTTTAAAGTGCGGCGTTGAGTTCCGCCTAATTTAATCTCAATTTTGAAGTGAAATCAGATAACTGTTTATTGACGCAACATTTTTAGTTATATATCTTTAGTAATACCTTATTAATAGGGAAAAACATATTTTTATAGCTTCATGCTAAATCCTATAACTGGACATAGCAAGTAGGCGTAGGCAACCTAAGAATCTAATGTTAAGACATTCTGTTCCCCTTAAGACAGTTCCGTTGTTCACTTTCTAACGAATTAAGGAGACATTGCGTGTTGAGTAACGAAACTCAACACCGCGCTTTGCCTCGTTACCAGAGCCAACAATACGAAAATATTATTTGTTTCGTTTTCTTGAGCGGAAATAGCACACATAACCAGTTACAAAAGCCTTTCAGCGCCTTTTTTTTGATTAAATATATCATTTGTTTCTATAACTTTATAATATAAGCATACCTAGATATAATTTTGTATCATCATTGCGGCAATCAGTAGCTTTCCCGCGGAAGCATCGATAGTATTTAATTCCTCATATTAAAGTCATTATAGTATTCTTCAGTCGATTTATATATTTCCTTGTTTAGTAATATTTATTATACAAGAGCTTCACGCTGTATCCCGCACATGGTAGGGTAAGCAGAGGGAACTTTCTGTCGAGTTTGAGGCATTGCTTGTCAAGTGGCGGAACTTAGCGCCGTGTTTTACCAGAGCTAAGAAATGAAAACATTAAATATTTACTTACTTACTTACTTAGTTTCACGCTGTATCCCGCACGAGGCAGGGTAGGCAGAGGGAACTTGGGAACCTAGTGTTAAGACACTCCGTTCCAGTTCGGTTACCCAGTTTCCGCCGAATTTGAGGCATTGCGTGTTGAGTGGCGGAACTCAACCCCGCGCTTTGCCTTATTACCAGAGCGAAGAAATGAAACATTAAATATTTTAAAATAAAAATATTAAATATTTCATTTCCTCGAACGGGGATCGAACCCAGAACCTGTCGGCTACAGTCACACGCTTGTGCCGCTGCGCCACGACAGGCCTCTTTTTACAAGAGACTATTGTGTAATATTTTAACGAAATTAAGAAATTCCTATAAGTATACATTAGGTCCTAAACATATCAGTTGGTGCCAGCCAAGAAAGACAATGTAAACTAATTTCAAATGCAAAAAAAATCCATTGACTTAATAAATTATTACCTCATCTGAATAATTTACTTATGGCTTTAATTGCTGATCTGATTTTACATAAAACATTGTTAAGAACTATCACAATGCACTCGTACATGGTTTCCAATCAAACAATCCAACCAAACAACCGCATTAGTAGTTACGGTGCTATAGAAAGCCATACATACAGACGGATCAAGCTAAACAATAACATGATTATTATATGTTTTTGTTTAGGTGGTTAAAAATCGCCTTTATAAATATCTACTAAAAACGCCATACAAAAAGTAAAAGAGAATAATGCTATACTTACATTGACTTCAAAATTAAGCATTTTTTTTAGCTTCACGGTGTATCCCGCACGGAGCAGGGTAGGCAGGGGGAACCCGGGAACCTAGTGCTAAGACGCTCTGTTCCCCACTTTCCGCTGAATTTGAGGCATTGCGTGTTGAGTGGCGGAACTCAACGCCGCGCTTTGACTTATTACTAGAGCGAAGAAATGAAATATTAAATATTTAAATTGAAAATATCAAATATTTCATTTCCTCGAGTGGGGATCGAACCCAGAACCTGTCGGTTACAGTCACACGCTTGTGTCGCTGCGCCACGACAGGCCTCAGCATTTTAATAATTTAATATACCAATATATATATTGGTATATTTAATAATTAAAATGGTGTATTTTTTTCAGTTTCACGGTGAGCTATACACCGCACGTGACAGCGTAGACAGAGGGAACCTGGGTATTTTCTTAAGTTAGCAATTACAAATGTTTTTTTCGCTTCACGCTGTATCCTGCACATAGCAAGGTAGTCAAAGGGAACTTGGGAACCTATATTAAGACAATCCGTTCTGTTTCCCACTTTCTGTCGAACTTGAGGCATTGCGCGTTGGGTGACAAAGTTATTAATAAAGAATTAAAATAACAAAATTGAATTTAGTTGTTTACAGTGTGTCTAATAAATAAATAATCAATATTATGACATTGTACAGACAAATCCAATTAGTGTTGACATATCATTAAAGTGTCATTATTCGTTGCTATTATTTTCTCAATACTACACATACTATGGGAGATACAGAGTAGCTATAGACAGAGGTATAGGTTTAGAAGAAAAAAATACATTTTATTCTGTAATTAGTATAACGATTAATGTTATATTGTATAATCTACTGTCGCATTTTTTTATGTAAACTAAGATATTATTTAGATACTAAATATAATAGAGAATAGAAAAGTGATTTTAATTTAGAGTTTTAGTCAAACTTTTTTTTTGATATTAACCTTTGAAAACATTGAACAGATATTGCTAACTGTAAAAATATAATTATCTGGATGGTATGTATATAAAGTTTTGATGAGGATATGTATATGTATATATAAATATAAATATATATATATATATATATATATATATATATATATATATATATATATATATATATATATATATATATATATATATATATATATATATATATATATATATATATATATACATATATATATATATATATATATATATATATATATATATATATATATATATATATATATAAAAGTCAAAGTCAGTCAGTTCTAAATAAAGTATTTTTCCCCAGTCACAATATCTTGAAAAGTAGCTGGAAGATGGATAATAGCGTATTTTATTACTTTCTTCTCTGATATATGCATGCTATAAAAATAATAAAAAAAAAAAATACGCAAATTTGAAGTAGCTCCCATCTATCATCATCTAAGTATACTTTATTAGGATTAAAGATTAAATATTTAGTTAAAACTAAAATTTTATAGTTAATTACTAGTGTTTCTCGACATTTTCACGGCATTTAACCACGGTGTACGTTAACCATAGAAATTACCTGTTAGGGGAAAGATAAAGCAAAGGTTATATAGGATTAATTATGTTTACAAACGGAAATTCAACGAACAAAGTCATTATGAAAATTACATTGTAATTGAATAATTATATATTCATGTACGTGTAATATATGTAATATATGTATAGAGTGTTAAAGATTGTGTTTTACGGTGGTAGCTAATTCATACACATACAGGGAAGGCAGAGGGAACCTTGTGTTAAGAAACTATGTTCCCCATGCACCACTTTCATTTTGAAAGATTGTGTGTCAACAGAGCACCGAGTTTTGTCATCTTGCCAAAGCGAGAAAAAGAAAATAAGACATTCCACTAAGTATCCCCGGGAAACTAAGTCACAACGGTCTATCAAGTTCAAATCCCAAAAACATTATTTGATATAGATATTTGAGATTGAAAAGATATGTCATTTTTAAATATGTAATTTTAATTAAGATTGTAGGTTTTATTAAATAAATAATTATATAGAAAAGTTAAATAAATAATAATAAAAAAATAGTAATAATATTATTTATATTGTATACTTATAGTGGTCTTCAGTATTTTTTGTTGTATTTGTATGTAGATACTAAACTATGAACGAATTATTTATTGTGATATATTATCCGAATTCCTCTTCTTACGTCTATATTGAAGTGTGTATGGTATAGATATCTCCGATAGATAAGGTATCCATTGTACATAAATAGAAATTAACAGAACATTGGAATATTTTCTACATTTTCTTTCTTGTGTAAAAGAAAAAGAATCGGAATGGTGTCAAATTACACGGATTGGTCCTTTGCTTCTCATTTAGCGCAATATTTATTTATGTTAAGCATGTTTATGCTATACTACGGGTATGCAGATTAAAGACACCATAAAGCAGAGTAAGAGAACCGGAAAAACTATTAAGAAGGTTCAATCGTATCCGAGACAATATGGATTGAATTACGGCGGAATTCAACGCCGCGCTCTTAGTTATAAAAGCGCAGTAAGTAAACAATCCCACAACCATAGCGTTTACGGCGCTGTAGTTTTTTTATGGAAAAGACGGCAAACGAGCGTATGGGTCACCTGATAGTAATGTGATAATGATGTGAAAATTGTTATATAGAACATTTTTGGGCGGTCTCTGGGATCCTATAAAAGCGTACACATTGTACTCCTGCAAGCGTTTACGTGTACCCCTGTAAAAGCGTACAAATTTTCACATAAAATAATTACTAAGAACTCGATGCAATTGAGTTACAGACGCTAATTTTAAGCCCGTTTCTAATATAAATATCATGTACATCGCAGATTGTGATAAAATCATCAAATTATTTCTTCATATACTTAACGGTATTGATACCATTCAAGGTTTGCCTTCGTAAAGGTAATTCTTTGGGGCTTAACTCATAGCTTTAGCGAGATAAACATCAAAGGCAATGATGCAATTGCGATTAAAATAACTTGTATTAATCCAGATAAAGATGCCGTAGGACATAATACTACAAAGATAGTTATAGTAAACAAAAATATCCGTCGGAACGTCAGTACATAGTTTGATTCTTTTTACGGAGAAATGCCATAGAATCAACAAAATCCACAACTTCATCATTAACTTTTCGAGAGAGACTTTTCAACACATTGTATGTTAAACGGCGATCTGAACACAGCGATTTGTTTTGCCCTCGGGGATATGGAAATAGTTAACTACCCCGTTTTGGAAATCATAGTTATTAATAAATAAAATTGTAATAGAATTATATTTTAAATTAGGGGTCTATCATGGTGCAAGGGCAAACGACAGACAAGTTGAAGGTACGAGGAACTGAAATATACATTATTTTCATCTGATAACAAGGATAACCGCAGCGTTGAGTTTCGCCACATAAAAAGCAAAGCCTCACATCCGACGGAAAGTAGGGAACGAAATGAAGTGTGTTAACACTAGGTTCCTAAGTTCCCTTGGAAGCGACGTGAAACTGAAAAATAAAAAAAATATATAATAACGCTATCTATTAAATTATGATCTATCATAAATCCTAAAACAATAGAAGTGCTAGAAACTAAGTTACGGGAATACATACTTTCCAAGAATGATAATTACAGTATACGCGCCCATTATTACGCGTAATCAGCGTGGTTTCTCAATAAATTTCTTGTTGAATAAATTGGTAATAAATATTTGAATTATGTGCTCATGGGGAGGTTGTACGACGCTGGTAATAAGTTCGATTTAACTCAAAGTCAAATATATTTGAATTTCAAGTCGTCGGCTGCATCTTTTTTTGCTTATTTAGGATTATTTACTGTGAGAAATCTTTTCTTAGTGCTTACATACATTTTGAAGCTTTCGTGGGGCAGAGGCACAAGCGTGTGACTGTAAACGTTATGGGTTCGATCACCAGTTAAACTCAGCTTCAGCTGTATCCCGCACATGTCAGAGTAGGCAGAGGGAACTTGAGAACTTAGTGTTAAGACACTCCGTTTCCACTTGCGTTCCCTAATATGAGGCATTGCGTGTTGAGTGGCGGAACTCAACGCCGCGTTTTGCTTTGTGCCAGAGCGAAGAAATGAAAACATCAAATATTTAAATTGAAATTATTAAATATTTAATTTCTTCGGGTGGGGATCGAACTCACAACCTACAGGTTACAGTCACACGCTTATGCCGCTGCGCCACGACAGGCCTCAACTGTGAAATATTTCATATTTTAAAATGAAATATTATTTTTTTTCATTTCATCGCTCTGGTAACCAGGCAGAACGCGGCGTTGGGTTTTGAGTGAGCAAATTCAGTGGAAAGTGTGAAACAGAACGAAGTGTCTTAACACTAGTTTCCTAAGTTTCCTATACTTACCCCGAGATAGAGCGAAAAGATAAAAATCTTTTTTTTTCCATTTTAATGGCAATAGTGTGGAATAGATAAATTTCAATTTACTACAGTCCCGGGTACAACATCCGCAACACATTGTAATCAATAATATCTATTTCAATAAAACCTATCTCAAACAAAAATCCCACCTTGAAACAACTAATTGCATGGTCTCATGCGAAGCGCGTAACAGCGTATGAAATATTTAAGCGATGAGATTGATATTGATAAAACTTGCTGTGTTAATTTGCGTGCGTATTCCTTGATTACAGTTCATTTCTTAAATAAAAGCGCAATATTTTGTATGGTCAATGTATTAAACATAAAATGTTTTTGAACAAGTGTCTTTTGGTCTTTGCATGCCAAGTGCCTACATGCCAAATATCAACCTTGTCTCGTAAATCAGAGGAAAAAATTAGATATGTTAATTAATTAGTATCTACACATATTGAGGGAAGTACATATTTGAATCTCAATGATTATGTAGTTTTAATGGCATTATGACTTTTCAGACAATATTTATGTATTAAAACCTGAAATTTCAGATAAATATATATATATATATATATATATATATATATATATATATATATATATATATATATATATATATATATATATATATATATATATATATATATATATATATATATATATATATATATATATATATATATATATATATATATATATATATATATATATATATATATATATATATATATATATATATTTATGTATTTGTAGCAATTTTATCCAAACAAATATTTAAAAAACACTAAAAAACTACATTTAAATTTAGTCAGCCGTTTCCGAAAGCGCGTACAAAAAGACATTTTTTTTTTTTTTTTTTATTTTGGGTCCTATAACACTAATAGAGGTCCTTTATAATCTTTTTTTTTAATATATCTTCCATGTACAGACAGCAACCAGTCAAAGATTTATTATAAGTATAGATGTCGTTACTATAACGAGTAGTTCATAATTTAAAAATTGGATATTAGTTTGATTATTTGGTGTTGAAGTACAAATATAAGTACAATATTGAAATAAATTTAATATCGCACTAAACACTTAGCATCTATATAGCGAATCTTTGATGAGAATTATATCTACTGAGGAACAATCACTGACCGTCTCCTTGTCAACTCCACTCCTGTGCCCAACACAAGATAAATCTATATCGAGAATCTGTATAAAAGGTAGGCCTCTTTGGAATAAGCTTATAGGATGGTAAGGGTATCCAGGTAAGAATTATCTAAAAATCACATCTTAGGGCGTTAGCAGTAGAATGATTTGACTAAAAAAAATCAATTACCAAAAGACTTTACAGTATGTTGAAATTGCTTTTTCCGCAATTATCCGAACAAATGTGATCAAACTAAAATAATATCCTTATTCGATTTTAGCTCGATCGTTATTTTCTTTTCGATCTACTCTTGTTACAAAAGCATACTTTTCACAAAGTAAATGGTGTGAAAATATATTGTCTTCGTGTGATGATTTCTTTTTTTATAAAGAAATACACATTAAAATATTTCTTCTAGAAATCTTTAATTATCCTATTAAATATTTATACGCCTCCATAAGTGATTAGAAAACAATATAATTGATATATGATATGGCTATAAAAATTATATTTAATTCACATATATAAATAATAATTCTATTGTCATTAATATAATAGAATATAAATATATCAGTTTGTGTGTCACATATTAAGTATGTGAGGTTCTGTCTAAATTGCTAAATGGAGTGCGGGATACAGCAGGATAAAAAAAATATATAGATATTTTTCACGCTTCATCACGCTTAGAGTAACGTAGGTAAAAGGAACCCAGTGATCACTGCCCTCAGCTGAAAAGTGCCATTTTAAGTCCGTAAAGAAACTCCAATATACTCGTACATACACTTGGGCCTATGTTAATTGTCGTTATAGGTTGATCTAAATCGTGTAAATTTGGCACCAAAGCCGTTTTAAGTAATTCTTTTATGTTAAAAAAATATTTTGTGGAAAGATCTGGTAGGAAGACCTATCAGACCTACATCCACCAAAGTCAGGGTAAAAGGACTTTACCAACGGCAACATTAATAATTATAGGCACAAGTATAGCAGTATAGCTACCGGTACACATGTAATTGGGACCAATAAAACTAAAAAAGACAAATTGTTCTTGGGTCACATGGTTCAATGGATACTTTAAATTGCTTTAAGCGAAGTACAGGGTTGAAATTAGATATAGGTATAATAGTATATATACGACAGTCAGCTTATTAA
>CM032407.1:11880779-11939010 GCA_019049475.1 Eueides isabella
AACATTGGCATTTTATTAAAAACATCTGACTTCGTTTGACCTGGTCTGATTAATATTTTTATAAAAATATTATAGTCAGCATTTAATCGAAAGTAGAACACAAAATTGTTTGGGAGACGGCAAATAAAAATAATACATTCCCCTGTTTGGATATCACCCATATACGAAGTTATATATAAAAACACAGCGTAATACAATTTGAGCTAAGTATCTAATTTTTTTTTATTCTTTTTTTTTTAGCTTTACGCTGTATCCCGCACGAGGCAGGACAGGCAGGCAGGGAATCGGGAACCTAGTGTTAAGACACTCCGTTCCACTTCCGTTCCCCACTTTCCGCCGAATTTGAGGCATGTGTTGAGTGGCGGAACTCACCGCCGCGCTTTTGCCTTATTACCAGAGCGAAGAATGAAATATTAAATATTGAAATTGAAAATATTAAATATTTCATTTCCTCGACTGGGATCGAACCCAGAACCTGTCGGTTACAGTCACACTCTTGTGCCGCTGAGCCACGACAGGCCTCATATAAACCTAATATAACCATTTTTTTAAACATTTTTCTTAGATATTCGGCGAGTCTTAATTATTTTTTTAAATGCATTAAGTTCATTCCATTATACTTACTATATGAAGCTTATTAAAAATAACTCAACAAAAAGTACAAAAGTACCGACAACCGTTAACATATGGACAAATAAACATGGCTTTGAGTAAATCTAGACTGACACCGTGCGTCAGTCGAGAGTCGCACATGTTAAATTAGTTTGTTTAAATATCTATTACACTGGAAATATAAATTGCACTGTAGTCATTATTAATTATATTTACTACAATATATAGTATATTTTATTGAACTAATATAAATTAAATTTCCTGCAAGATAGCTGCCAGCCTACGCAATATTTGAATTGTAACATTTCTTCGCTCTGGTAATAAGCAAAATCTTTTAATATAACCGTCTGCCGTTCAATGTCCTTAAATACTCCTGAATGATAGTAAGTTTTGCGTTTTACAACGAAAGTCATAAATTTTTTATATATTATTTTTTTACGATCACAGTTTGACCTATAATTTTATAAATCAGATTCTATTAGTGTTATTAATACTAGTGTTGTAAAAAATTTATAAATGAGGAAACCTAAAAGTAATAGAAAGTAGTAAGTTAACCAAGTTTTGTATATATAATGTATACGTAACTGTTCTGTACGTGTTTATGGTTACTAATCTTCACATTCTTCTGAATCATGCATTATAAATGTAACTTCACTTTTGTACCGCATAGTTGTATCCACTTTCCGCCTCAAACATTATGTGTTGATGGAGCTCAACGCCGTTAGCCTGCATGACTTGGGAGGGTCTGGACTTAGCTTCAAATAGATTTGTTTGTGCAAAAGTTATTTTGTTTATGGGTAAAACTATAGAGCGGTGCCAGACTATTCTGTGGATTCTGTGGTGGGCACGGTCCACCCTATTTATATCCCCATAAGTCTTGAATTATTGTTTTTTATGGAAAAGACGACAAACGAGCGTACGGGTCACCTGATGGCAAGTGGCCGTACACGGCCCCGTGTAACTCCAGAGGAGCTACAGGAGCATTGCCGGCTTTAAGGTGGATGGGCACCGGGGCCCGGCATTACCCCATGCGAAACGCAAAAGCCACTACTTAACGCCGTTTTTAAATGCTCGGGGTAGTAATAATCCGGCCGAGTCGGCTCAAGCGTGTTGCCATTGCTCAACGTGACTCTTCCACAACTATTGAAATAATTGAACAATAAAAAAATTAAATGCTCCGAATTTTGTAATCCTTGCTATGGTACTAAAGATTGAAATAAGCTTCCGTTATGATATAGTGCGGTCACTTTGATTACGACGTATGTACAGACTACACCTATGTTACGAAATTGGTACACAATGCTTGGTAGCCCACAACACTTCTGTAAAACAATACAGGAAACATACAGTAACAATATCGATATTCAAATTTAAATCATACTTTTAAGTTGAATATATTATATATGCGAAAAGGATATTCATAAACTTTGGACAGAATCCTTTTGTTACGAGTACCTACATACCTATATAAAAAGAAAAAATATATAATTCACGAAGCTTACTTCCTTAAAGCTGTCTTTTTACGTTTCTTACCTCAAAAGGTAATAACGGAACCTTTATATAATACTATAGGATCACTTTCTTGTCCGTCTGTCCATCTGACGAGATCATTTATTTCTTCAGTTTCTAAGTCAACGCAATCAAGACCTACCATCTATGCATCAATGTTGCATTTTGTATGAAATTCATTCATTTATTCATATCATCAATGTTGCATTTTGTAGGAAATTCGACGCATAAATCAAAATCTATCCAAGTTGATGTTCCTTCTTTGAGTAGGATTTTGAACCTACAGATATGAAATTGAACACGAAAATGAGATTTTTACATATATGAATAAAGGAAAAGTAACAGTCATTTATGGGAATAACAATTGCATAAGTTCACAATTAAGTATTATTATAGTTTATTAATACTAAACGCATGAAAGCATGTACAAATAGAGTATTTTCCACAATTAGTTATGAAATTTATATATTGTATATATCCTTTTTAACCGACAGCTTCCTATCATTGCCCGCGTGCTTGTCATTACTGGTGACATATAGAGATGTATATACATTTAATATCTCTGTATTAAGATTCTGAAACGATATAACCTCCAAAAAATGTTATAATCCATGCCTTAATCATCTCTGATTATATTTGTCAAATCTTATTGTATATGGTTTTATGGAGGCCTCTTGTAGCGCAGGGAAACAAGCGTTTTGTCTGTAAATGTGGGTTTGATCTCCCACTCGAGGAAATGAAACATAAATTAATATATGTTGCGAATAAATAAATATACTTGTATGTATATCAATTGTTCTGCCTTTGATGGATTTTTCTTAAATGAGTACAGATATAAAAAAAAATGTTTTGAAACGTTCTTTTCCTCATTCTCTTCATGGGAGTTAAATGGCGAAATTTACCCACGCGCTTTGATTTACCATTGTGAGGAAATAAAAATAATTGGCTCTCTCACTCTCCGCTTCACGCGTGTATCCCACACGAGGCAGGGTAGGCAGAGGGAACCCGGGAACCTTTGTGTAAAGACACTCCGTGTCCACTTCTGTTCCCCACTTTCCGCCGAATTTGAGGCATATGCGTGTTGAGTGGCAGAACTACCACGCTTTTCCTTATTACCAGAGCGAAGAATTGCAACATTAAATATTTAAATTGAAAATATTAAATATTTCATTTCATCGACTGGAGATCGAACCCAGAACCTGTCGTTTACAGACACAGTCTTGTGCCTCAAAAATAATTGTACGCCGCAATAGAATTATTCGCGTCGAAGAGGGATGGAACCCTTAACCATGGCGTTAACAGTGCAGCCACTTCTGCATTACACTAAGAAAGACCTTACGTTCGGCGTTACATATTTATTACCTATATTATTAAACTATAAAGTTATTACAAACGACCCTCATGGTACCGGTTTGATTAGCGTTTTCAGTTACTTTCGAACACGAAACAAGGTAATATCGATTTATACTGCAATTTTAAAACTATTCGGCATTGACTTGTGTTTTACCCCTTTACTGTTACATGCCAATTGTGGTGATGTTAAAATATTCAGAGCTAGGTAGTTTTCTAAAAGGCCAATATTTGTAGAAAAATTATTATTTTGTTCACAGTGAACTTAGATAGATTTATCTGTAGCTAAAGGATCGAGGTCGCCCGCTTAAACTATAGGAATTTACTACTTTTACATAATAAATTACTTTTATTCACAACATAGTTTATTAATTTAATAAAATTATGATAATTTCATTATACTTAGAAATATGAAAAATAGAAATATGAAAATAGAAAATGTGAAATAACAATAAAATAGAAATACAAAATAGTATGATGGACGCTTGCCACTGCCGACTTATGAGTGAGGCTATTCTTTAGGCAAGCAACTGGCCCATGGGCCCAAGTGGTTAACTAAGCATTGCCCGTTTACAATTTGAATAATGTAACCTACATGAACCATATACAACAACCCCCCTCCACCCGCCCAGCCTTTAGGAAGAAAACCTATCACTAAAGGTGAAGATAGAAATTGAAGATAGAATTGAATTAAAGTCTATTAACTATATTAATAAAAAGATACCAAAGGTTTACAATATCCTTTTTTTAAAGAAAAGAACCATAAACGAGACTAAAATATTTATGGAAAATGAGCTTATCTTAAAATTGTCGCCCGGTTTTATTATAAGTCAATAGTAACTTTATCAACGACATTATTAACTGTTAGCTTGATTAATATTCATTCATTAAAAGATTGATTAAAAGAATCGCCTACTAATGTTGAATCATTATCCTATAGAACCTTTGAATAACTTTTTGATAATCTTAGCATCGTCTTCAGTTAATGTTTTCAAAAAAATTTGTTTAAAAACGACACAAATGCAAGGCGACTTGCATGTCGATAACTTTGGCTTCTCGCATTGTAACCGAATAATATTAAATATATGCTTTATAAGTATTTTATTATGTTCCCTAAAGAAGGACAAGTCTAAGAAAATAACGATGTGAAACTGGTCAGTTATAATCTTCGCAGTCCCTACTGGGTCAAAAGTATACCAGCCTTCAGTGGTCTAAACCACTGAGGTCTGTTTAATTCTTTGGATTATGAGAAATTTGGATTATGAGAATCTTTTGACGTAGAAAGTTGTAGATATTGTCAGCATTACTATTTATTTGCCTTTTTTGTACTCTAACTCTTTGTCTAAGGTTCAAGACGCATAACTAATCGGGTGGTCATGGACAATCAAGCCTTAAGAAAGAATAGCTGAAATGGCAAAGTTCGAGGCATTGTAGGTAAGAACAAAAGATATAGAAAAATCTAGGTAAGCAAGTATAGGAACGGTGGTTATAAGAGTTTTTAGGGTTTTAAAGACATGTTATTGCTCGTGTTACCAGAGAAATGGGACATCTGGGTACAGCAGTCTTAGGGAAATCACGGATAGACTGCAACCCAGAGAGAGCAGAATTAATTAATCTCTTTGCCATAATAATCATCTCTTCTTTGTTTTCGTTTTTATATACCTTAACCTTACTCATGCAATTTTATAAAAAATACATGACTAAATTTAGGGAAAATATTAATTATTAATAATAACACAATAAAAGAAAATGAAATAAAATAAAAGCAAAATAGACAAAAACTTATAAAATACGAGTATATAAAACTAGAATAAAGTATAAATATTATGGTAAAGGTTGTTTTTTTTTTTATGGAAGAGGCGGCAAACGAGCGTACGGGTCACCTGGTGGTAAGTGATCACCGTCGCCCACGGCCCCGCGTAACTCCAGAGGAGCTACAGAACCGTTGCCGTCCTTTAAATTGAAAGGGCACCGGGGCCCGGCATTACCTAATGCGAAACGCAGTGGCCAAAGCCACTACTTAACGCCGGTCTTAAATGCCGAGGGTGGTAACAATCCGGTCGAGTCTGCCCATGCGTGTTGCCATTACTGGCAACGTGACTCTACCACACGCACTTTAGTCGCCTCTTACGACACCATCAGTACCAGGGGATCCTATTCTAAGCCGGGATCACACGGCAGAAAAGGTATTGTCAAGGAAAGATATAAGATAAGATTATAATTTCAAAATTAAAACTAATTTAAACACTGCACGGAGACACGGTGGTAATGGCTTTAGTTATGCGGTAATAACGGAATTCACTATGTGGACGAAGCGTTTTTCTTAAAATGTCTACACTAAGTTTATTTTAATGTATATCGGGAACATGTTTTTCACTATACTAAAACTCTGGATACCCTGGATATTAAAGTACCGATTTTTACACTAAATAATTGACTTTTTGTTTTTTTTACCATTAAAATTCTTTGTTTAAAGTTCATACGAAATGTTCACAATTTCACTTTTCTAAAAGTTCACATAGACGGATTTCCAAGAAATCCCTTACGCCTGCCTCATAAATGTTATACGGAGATTATATTTTAACTCAAAAAAAAAAGGCTTTTATTCGCTACACAATTTATTAAATTTATAAAATATAATATAGTTTAACACTTACAAATAATAAAAATCCAAATTTAAATACTTATAAAAATGAAATACAAAATAGTGTAAGTTACCTACTGTTGTCACTTTCTTGTTCTAATTACATAATCACGTTTAAGAAAATTTCTATTCTTTTTTATAGACAAGACACTGCAAACGAGCGTACGGGTCACCTGATGGTAAGTCCACAAGAGCAATAGGAGCGTTGCCGGCCTTAAGATGAATGGGCACCGGGCCCGGCATAACCCAATGCGAAACCCAGTGGCCGAAGCCACTATTTAACGCTTTAAATGCCGGGGGTGGTAATAATCGCCGGTCAAGTCTACCCATACGTGTTGCCATTGCTGACAACGTGACTCTTCCACATGTACTTTAGTCGCCTCTTACGATTTATCAGCATTTTGTTGAACTTAAGAGTTTATATTGACATAACATTTTATTTTTAACAGATTCAAATAAAACAAACTCAAAATGTTGAGAAAAGTTTTATAGTAAAAACTGCATTTAAATCTACAAACTGGAAACAGTAACAAATTTATTATAAGTATAGAGAAATAAAAAAGTATCGTATGTACTTTCTTATACCTCCAAGTACACGTGGACAAAGATTTGATTACCGATTGAGTAGATTTAGAGTGAAAGTGAAGAAAAAATCTTACATTTTTACAAAAAAAGAAAATCTAAAAAGAAATTTAAAATAAAAGATAAAGACTAAATCAGCTTAGTTTAATCGCCGATGCAACTGCAAATGGAGTTAGTGGCTTACACTTAGCAGATAAGCTGATCAATTATTTGCAAGGCTTTTTACTAACCAAGCAGAAAAAATACTGCTCTTTTCACTACCTACTTTACAAAACCCTTTTTAACGTCAAATTTATTACGCGCGACGGACCGTGAGTTCGATGTCCACTCGAAGATAAGAAATATTTAATATTTTCAATTTAAATATTAAATTTTCGAATTAAATACTATAGAGGCCTGTCGTGGCGCAGTGGCATAAGAGTGTGACTGTAACCGATAGGTTCTGTGTTCGATCCCCAGTCGAGAAAATGAATTATTTTATATTTTCAATTTAAATATTTAATTTCTTTGCTCTGGTACAAGGCAAAACGTGGCGAAAAATTCCGCCACTCAACACGCAATGCCTCAAATTCGGCGGAAAGTGAGGAACGGAAGTGGAACGGAGTGTCTTAACACTAGGTTCCCGGGTTCCCTCTGCCTACTCTACCTCGTGCGGGATACAGCGTGAAGCTAAAAAAAATAATATTAAATGTTTCGCGTACATCAAAAGCATGAAGCTGAATGCACGTAATGCCTCAAATGTCTTAATGGTCACGAGGTGCCGTAAGACTAGGTTCCCAAGTTCCCTCTCACCCTGCCATATCCTGGATATAGCATGAAGCAGAGTATGGTTTGAAAATATAATAGTAGTATATAGTGTATAACATTAAAAAATAATAACAAAATTTAAGAGAAAATCTTTGAAGTATATACAGCATGGGTTTATATTAAACAAAAAACCGGTCAAGTGCGAGTTGACCGGTACTCGTCTCGAATTTCGGGGTTGTAATAGTAAGTAAGTAATATCTTTTATACGGCAACTTTGTACTAAAGTTTTTAATTCAACGGTAAATAGAGTTCATAAGTTAACGTTTGCGGGCATAAACTTTCAGTTTGTATGAAATGAAATAAAAATATAAGATTGTTATAGTTTTACAATTTTTAAAGTGTTATTTCACACTAATTTTTTAAAATTAGTATTTTGTTATAGAGACAGACAAAATGCTGCAAAAACTATACACATATCATTATAGATTATTTAAACTTCTAAGCCTATTGTTTACTGTGCTCTATATTTGACATTAATTTCAGTTGATATCTCCAAGCAATCTCAAGATACGGACGACACAGTGATCCAAGAAGGATTCCGTTTTTACCTTTTCTATAAACTAAATTCTTTAAGAGATTTTTGACATGAGATTTTTTTTAACTTCTGTGTAATGTTATATTTTGTAATGGCTGGCACCAATTTTATTTTTTTATATACTTCATGACAATAAATTACCATATCCAAACTGACTCGAAACGACAATAAATCATATCTTATAATTATTTTTTCTCTTTCAGTTCAGAAAGGACGAAATAATATTTACTAGTAAAATATTTATGAAAGAAGACTTTATTTATTTTAACTGGCGTATTTATAAAACAAACAAAGACGTAAGTATACATGTGTGAAGCACCTTTTACGATCTCAAATATGGAAACAATAACTTTGACAGACAGATCAAGGCCGTTTTATTACACTGTACGTTAAAATGTCGTTTTCCTTAATTTTAATGTGTGCATTAATTTTTTACTGTCAATTTACGTAATTGGTTCCTTACCCTTTATATTATTTAGTTGTTTATATATTTACAAGCTCACGAAAAATACAATCCTGCTAAAAGTGAATAAAATTTTGTCCGCACGTTTAAAAATTTATTATAATGTAGGTTATCATATATCATAGAACAGAATAAATAAATACCAATCCACAACTTAAAACCTCTACAATCACACGCTTATGCCCCTGGCCCACGACAACCCACACAAGCCTACCTCAATACTTTATATTATAGCAGATATATCTAGATATAAACTAAAAAGCGAACTAAACAACTAAATATATGTAATTTATCTTTATAATGACGCTGTGTCAGTGCACACTGCACACTGGATACGTGTACAGAAAAACGTGTTGATAGCAGGCTTAAATCTCTTTGTTTTCCTCGCGCGCCATTGACATCCGCTTATTAGCATAGCATGTATAGCATGCATTATTTCTCTACGATTTTTCCTACATTAAAGTGGAATAATACAAAGTATTTCTTTAAAAGTAATGATTACTTTCTCGATTATATATATTTTTTAAATATTTAACAGGGTATCTAACATTATTTTAGGTTTAAGTTGTGTTCAACACATAGAAGAGTAGGCTGGCTGAAATATTTCCATGTCTTACTTTTTGCCTAATTCTTGAGGTATTGTGTGTTGAGTCGCGGAACTCAACGCCGCGCTTCCCCTCATCACCAAAGTCAGTTATCCCCCCGAGCAGGAATTAAACCAACAACTTCGTGTTAACAGTCTTACTGGCATTTTTAAGTTTTGTTAAAATATCTGTTATTAGAAAATAAAATTAATTAAATTACTGTAATTCAATATATTTATTGTATGTTTAATAATATTCTTACACTTTTGTACGTAGTGAATAGGGAAATACACGTTTCTATGGCAACGCGTATTTTACGCGTCAATTCGATATTAAATTACGAATTTAAAATAAAGATTTTTATCGTGTCTGTCATAAGTATTATTGTAGGTCAGCCTTGGGTCACGGATAGAGCAATTGCTTAGAGTTTTATATAAATTTGGTTTTTAATGACGACAATTATACCTACAACAATAAATGTAGTATCATAAGTTCAGAAGAAGTTGGATAATTTAATTTTTCGATGAAACATTTGATAGTGGGTTTTCATTCAATTTACGTGTATATTGTTTGTCTGTTCAGATAAATAAGATTGACGTTCGCGTCTTATCAGCCAACACATAAGTAAGTGGAAAATCAATGAAGGGGTAGAAGAGAGAGATCCTATTGTTAAAATATTCCGTATTATAAAACTAGAATCTCTCTCTTCTACCCCGCAAGACGTGTGCAAAAAGGAGTGAATCTTTCCACATAACTAGGGCTGCCATTTTTTTTATAAGAAATGATATAAAAAGTGAATAATACAATATTTTTTTTTACTGAATTTTCGGCATCCTACCGTCTTTGTTCAATTTATTGTTGCTGGAAAAAATATTTATAATTTTGTATAGGCGCGTTATTTCTGTTCTACTAAAAAATATAAGGTAAACTGTTTATACGTAAGTGTAACAAAGATTATAAGTAGTGTACTGGTAGCTGGAAATATGTAACGTGAGTTTTAAAAATTATAGCCCACTTGTGCTCCTTTCAAGAGCTACTTAAGAATATGGAATTCATTGGTATGAACAGTTTTTTACTTAAAGTGTAGCCGCATTCGTCATGGAATACGATAAAGTGCTTCAATAACATTTAGTTTATTGTTTTTTAGCTTCGCTCTATATTTCGAACTTATCATAGTACGCAGCGCAACCAGGGATCCTAGTGTAAAGACACTCCGTCCCCATAAAGACATTCGTTACCCAATTGGAGCGGAAGTTTGGAAGACTCAAGGAAATAAAATTATTAAATATATTCTGTTCGTTTACTATCGCTCGCTTGTGCTCCTGAGCAGCTACGGCCTAAATATTTTGAGACGGGAAAATCATATTTATTCTCGTCTCCTAAAGTATTTCAAGAAACTCTCTGTTTATGCTCCCCCTTACGCATCCCAGCCTACTTACTTGTCAAATTATATATCTACATTCACTTAATATTTCTACATCCAGCAGTTCCGGCTGAGCGTTGTCTGTGACTCACTCAGTAACGGAAGAGTTTATATAGAGTTTATATAACTGAAATAATCCGAAGTTGAATGGTTATTTTAGATAAAATATGTTATAAAAATTCAAGTATTTCAAATTATTAAAGTCAACATTTCTCGTTGTCAACCAAAATTTCCATCGTGGAAATTTGAAAATCAATAAAATGAAAAAGTTATAGATAAGGAGACGAAGAGTAAGAATCACTTCGGAGAATAAGAGATAGGATTATACAGCATTATACAGCGTTTCTTATGTTCTCTTTTTGGTTCTCTTTGTCCTCAGCTCCGTAGTACCCTGCACTCCACCCGTAGTCCTATGGTAATTATCCTCTTCTCGAAATTTTTCATTCGTATCGAAGCCAAAAATTTTTGAAATGAAATGTTTAATTTTTTATGTTTTCGTTACTTTCACGCTAACTGTAGCCTTCTTATATCAAGGTGGGTAGACAAAGTCAAGATATTTTTTATATGGTATTTTACGTTCTCTATTTTGATGTGTAATTCATAACGTGTGTTGAATGGCAAAACTCATTGCCGCGTTACAGCATAAACTGTTAGAGTGAGGAAGTGAAAATAATTCTTTCCTAGAAGGTAAGAACCCAAAGCCAGCCTGCTGCAAACAAGTAGTTTAATGAATGCTCATTATATATTTTTTAACAAAACAGTAATAACCTTGTATATTGTAATTTATTATCGCATAAAATATAACATAAATATACAAGAAAAATAACATTTTAAAACTGAGCTAAATAGTTAAATTTTAAAATTATATTTTTATGAAATAATTGCCCCCGATTTTTCTAACCGCATAATACGTCACAATCTGAAGTACAATCATGATACGATATGGGGTATCCTTCAAAAACCGCGTCTATCACCACCTTAAAAGCCGGCAACGCACCTGTAGCTCCCCTGGTGATCACTCAACAGCAGGTGACCATAAGGGTCGCTGGTTTTCCTTGTCTTTCGCATAAAAAAATAACCAAAATGCTCACGTTATTATGTAATTGCACTTGAATTGATAACACAGTTATAATATAATAATGTCTGTTTAAGAAGAATAGATAACAACAACAAAAATAAGTTGTAACAAGCGTATAAGAATTTCGACGGAGCTCGGTGAGAACGAATGGCTTAGTGGTCAGAGCGCTGGAACGGTATTTCAGAGGCGCGGGTTCAAATCCTGCTTCGTTCAAAATTTTTATACGCTTTTTAAATTTAAGTTTAGTATTTTCTGTCCTAAGTGTGGAATAACACTTTAAAACATAGTAAAAATATTAAAGTAAATAGTATTCTCTCTTGCCAAACGATAATTCTTACGAGTTGTCTTTGGGTAGCGGAAATTTGTAAAAATCTCCCTACAGAGATGCTAACAACAAAAATAAGTTGTAACAAGCGTATAAGAATTTCGACGGAGCTCGGTGAGAACGAATGGCTTAGTGGTCAGAGCGCTGGAACGGTATTCCATCGGCGCGGGTTCAAATCCTGCTTCGTTCAAAATTTTTATACGCTTTTTAAATTTAAGTTTAGTAGAATAGATAACAATTTAAAAATAAATAAATTTATATTATTATTCTTTCTTTCTTAGCTTCACGCTATATCCCGCACGAGGCAGGGTAGGCAGAGGGAACCCGGGGACCTAGTGTTAAGACACTCCGTTCCACTTCCGTTCCTCACTTTTCCGCCGAATTTGAGGCATGCGTGTTGAGTGGCGGAACCCAACGCCGCGCTTTGCCTTATTACCAGAGCGAAGAAATGAAACATTAAATATTTAAATTGATAATATTAAATATTTCATTTCCTCGACTGGGGATCGAACCCAGAATCTGTCGGTTACAGTCACACGCTTGTGCTGCTGCGTCACGACAGGCCTCAACTTATTAATTTATTTGTTTTCTCATATATAAAATAAAAGTTTTTTTAGCGTCACGCTGTATTCCGCACATAGTACGATAGGCAAAGGAAGCCGTTTATATTGTCCGTCGTCAGTCCGTTTCCATTAAAATACTTCCTCCTTCCGTTCCTCACTTTCCGCAGAATTTCAAGCCATTGTTTATCATTGTCGCCCCCGTATTGGAAATCGAACCTACGTCATCGTGTTTTGTCAAGATAATCTTAACACTGTATCCTAGGTATGGCACAGTGAATCTAGGCACCTAGTGTCAAGACACTCTGTTCCAATTAACACACTTTCTCTCTCTACTTTCCACATTTGATGCATTGCGCGTCGAGTGGCAAAACTCAACACCGCGCTTGCTTTGTTAGCAATGCGAAGAAGAAAATATATATATCCTCGGGTGAGAATTGAACTTTCAACCTGTGCATCACGACAGCCCTCAATTATAATTCTTATTTTTTAAACGTAAATAATAATAAAATATTGGTTATAAATTACTGCCAAGTAAATCATCAATAATAAATTGATTTTATGATTAATATATGCATAAAATACCCACGTATAATTTATTATTTTATATTATGATAGTGGTAATATAGTAAAGTTGACACAGTGGTACAACACCTAAATGTAATCGCGATTGTTATGACTTCGATCTCTATTCTAAGGAATTATTTTCGTGTCTCGTTTTTGGCGAGTACCTTCCTTTAATATGCAAAATATATGTATAATTTCACTGCGTAAAATTCAAATCCTAGTAATCTTCACATACAGTCAAAAATATCCTTCGCTACTGTAGCTTATGTAATAATAAAAAATATATAGTATATTGCATGGCAGTGTAGGTCAGAGGGAAGTTGGGAACCTAGTGTTAAGACACTTCGTTACACTTTCGTTCTCCACTTTCCGCCGAATTTAAGGCATTGCCTGTTGAGTGTCGAAACTCAACACCGCGCTTTGCCTTGTTACCAGAGCGAAGATACGAAAACATTAAATATTTAATTTGAAAATATTAAATATTTCATTTCCTCGAGTGGGGATCGAACCCACAACCTGTCGTTTACAGTCACACTCTTGTGCCGCTGCGCCACTATAGACTTTCAAAGTACTATATATAATATGTAAATTGAAATGAATTACGACACACACATTACGTAAATTAGTTCTAGATTTACTTTCCTTAGAAGCGCGGGTATTGGCGCTCGGCGCGGGCTTCAAACGCCTGTCGCCACCTAGCACGAGTGACCTTGACCATGGCCTAAATTATAGGTAATGAGTTAATGACACACAATTTGATATAAGAATTAATTTTATATATGTCGTACGTTTCTGGCATAATATATAATGTATTTTTTTTTTATTTTTCCTTGATTGGTTTGGATTTTTACAAGACTTTTGACTTATTGGTAGTTGATTGGTTGGTTAAATTTATTATTTGAATATTCCAAATGATGATGGGACAATCGTGACTCAGGGCTACAAGCATGGAAATGTAAACTACACCACTGGAGGAAAGTGCACTGTAGGTTCCCTGGTTCCCTGTCTCGTTAAAAAACCGTTAATACACATTGAGAATAATTTTAAACGGATCGTTTAACGACAATAAGCTGCATAGACTTAGTTTTATTATATTAGTGATGAACTAGACAGTCTTCAGTTGACTCTCTCTCTCTCTCAACTTTATACAGTTGGCAATTTTAGAGTGCAAAAGTATAAATATGAGATTTATGGAATTAATTACCACATATATTATAAGTTCAGCTTTTCTTTAATATTATGCATATTTTTGTATTATATGTACATACATATAAATTACTTTCTTAAACACCTTCAAAAAACAACTTATAAATCCATCGTATATGTTACATACATATAGTTTATATAGTTAGTATAGTTTGAAGTGTACATCGCTGAAAAGCGAATATGTACTATTATTAAAGAGGAGGTTGATTAGATTAAATTAATAAAACCAGAATTCTACAAATATCAGCATTACAATAAGAAACTAAATTAATATTAGCATACTTAATGAGTCATATTTTTTATATATAATACGGATTTCCTATATTATGTGAAGGCAAGGACAGACCACTAAATAATCTGTTTCAGCGAAGTTTACGTATTGAATGACGAAACAACGGACTACTGGCCGCGCTAGTCGCTAGGTTATACTTAATAATTTAATATTCCCACGAGTGAAATAAAGTGACGGTCATCGCGTGTAGTCGTCTAACATACATATATACGGTTTCAACCTCTGACGACGAGCAAAAGGACTTTAAATGTCAAAGTTTATATCTATAATATATACACAGAAAGACAACGCATAGCTAATGTTGCACAGCGTTGAACGCTGAAATTTAGCATGTGCGTGCCATTGGAAGTATCGGAGAAGTCTAAGAGGAACGAGAAAACACAAGATTTTATGTTTATAGGTAGTTCTAGTAATATCATACATGTGAGTATTTCATTAGACATCTAAGAATAAAGACAATGTAGAGTTACTAACGTTCTAATTTTAGTAGGTAATTAGATACAGATAAAATAAATATATTTTTACCAATTTTAGATACTTTTATTTTAATTTTCCTCAGCCTTCATTAATTTGTCTATTATAGCAAACTTATGTACCAATCATGGTTTCGTTATTTCTAGTTTTAACAGTTATAAATTATGTCTTCTACGATATCAAGTTAACTTTTATTTTAATTTCACGACTTCACTTTAAAATTATATTTGAGATCCTACTGATATTAGTATCATTCGAAATCCTTAAAAAGAAATGGCTAAAAAACGGAGTTTCTTGATATAAAATTTGCTCTGCCTACGCTGATAAAAGTGGGATACATCGTGAAGCAAAAAAAAAACATTTTAAAGCACTCAACACTGAATGCCTCAAATTCAACGGAGTGTCTTAACACTAGGGTCCCAAGGTTCCTCTGCCCGCCCACACCGCATAGTGTTATATCATAAATATGGTTCTAAACGATAATAAAAAACAGGTTTTTGTATCCAATGATCCGCACTGGTCGCACTGGTTTCTGACCTTTACTTTATAAAAAGACGATATTGCGAACATTAACATCGAAAACAACTCGCAAACGCTTGGTTCTCGCGCTTTTTATTAAGATCTATATAGCAATTTATATGTTTACTTTGGACTATGTTGAAAATAGTATTTTGAAAGATATAATTGTGTGAGCTCTTCAATAAATATAGATAAAGTTCACGATAATATCTTAAGACAATAATATTAAAATATTTATTTGCTTTTCACGTGTTTTCCCGCAACACAAAATGGATTGGCTTCATTAGCAAAATTAAATTAATAAAATTCAAATTCAGCGGAAAGTGAGTGGGTTTACAGAAGTGGATTAGAGTGTCTTAACACTAGGTTATCAAGTTCCCTCTGCCTACCCTGCCATGTGCAGGATGCAGCGTGAAACTAGAAAAAAAAAAATAGAATTTTCAACCTATTACTACGTGCACATAGTAATTTAAAGTATATTTTTTACTATATATAAATAAGCATCGGATAAAGATGATAGTTGTTAGTTCGACGCCCAGAAAATATCCAATATTTTTATTTCATCCTCTATTAACAAGTCAAAGAGTGGCTTTTAGTTCCGTCACTCAATACGCTACGCCTCAATTCCACGGAGAGTGATAGGTTCCCTCTGCCTAACCTGTTCTAAACGGAAAACTGCGTGAAGGTGAAAAAAAAAAGAATCTTTATTTCTGAAGAATAATTATAAGTAATATATTCAAATATACCTACTATTACTTATCATAAAAGTGTTTTCATAGAATCAGGTGACAATTTACCTCAATTTTATCATGTCGATCACGCCTTAGAGCATTGTTCAATGTTTTATCTACGAATACTACTGCCTGACACGTTTTGAACATAAATATCATTTAAAAATAGTCTGATTATAGCGTGATTTACTTGTGTAACGCATATTATTATATTTTATTAATAAGTTGTCTTTAAGTGGCGCCTGGACCTTTCTATTCATCACTCGTCGTCATGGGAATTTAGGCTGAAAATGTTAAGATATTGCATGGTCAATTGCCGTGTGATTCCGGCTTAGAATAGAATCACCCTGGTATTAATAGTGTCGTAAGAGGCGACTAAAGTGCGTGTGGTAGAGTAACGTTGCCAGTAATGGCAACACGCATGGGCAGTCTCGACCGGGTTATTAACACCCCCGACATTTAAGACTGGCGTTAAGCAGTGGCTTTGGCCACTGCGTTTCGCATTAGGTAATGCCGGGCCCCAGGGCCCTTCCACCTTATAGGACGGCAACGCTCCTGTAGCTCCTCTGGAGTTACTCGGGGCCGTGGGCGACGGTGATCACTTACCACCAGGTGACCCATACGCTCGTGGTAACAATCCGGTCGAGTCTGCCAATACGTGTTGCCATTGCTGGTAAGGGTACTGGATAAGGGTGATACTATTCTAAGCCGGGGTCACATAATCATATAATTCAGCGGAAAGCGGGGAACGTAAGTGTTTTAACCCTAGGTTCCCAGTTTCTCTCTGTTTAAACTGCTATGTGCTGGGCGATACGCTAAAAACAAAATATTTCTTAGAATAAGTCTGACGTACATCAGGTCGACATAAGGCGTGTCAGTATTAATATATATACAAATAAAAACCTTCCAAATCCCTTAACAAACAGCAAAACTGCCACAGAAAAATTATAAGTGTATAATATGTTTGCGTAATAATATTTAATTTACACTTGAACATATTTTTCTATTTTATTATAGTTTTGTTATCTATAAAATGACAAAATAATTCCATTCTTCATTCAACAGTTAGGTAATTTGTTAAAGGGAACAAAACGTACTATCTTAACACTAGGTATTTACGTTACCATTGCTTACCCTACCACGTACGAGGTACAGCGTGAACCTGAAAAAAAGACTACTATTTTTTTTTTTATTAATTTAAGTAAAACTTGTGGCTGAGAGTAATATATAGGCCATAAATACCTTGTTAAGCACAACGGCTACCTATTTAACTACATAATTGTGTTATCTGAAGGAGGTTAAATGATTTATTACTTTTCTCATGTATTGTCTAGTTAATGCCACATTCTTTGTGGTATGAAGTGATTTTCTTTATCATACAATCTACGCCAGCCTCGTTCGTTGTAGAAAAAGAAAACTATAGGTTATATAGTTTACTATAGGTTTCAAAAGAAGACAAAGAAATAAATCAGTTTTATTCATTATCCCGCACATGGCCGGCTAGGCAGAAGGAACATGAGAACCTAGTGTTAAGACACTTCGTTCCGTACCCCACTTATTGCCGAATTTCAGGCATTTCATGTAAAATGGCGTTGACTTGTTACCAGAGTGAAGAAATGATAATATTTTATTTGAAAATATTAAATATTTCCATACCTCGGGGAGTACAACCTGTACCATTTACAGTCACAGGCTGAGACTCTGCCTACCACTACAGGCCTCTGCTATAAGTGTGATTAAAAAATATATATGCTACTGCCATTATTTTCCCAAGGTCACGTGTGTAATAAGATGTTACACGTAATGTTGCAAAGCGAAAATTAGACCAATTAGGTACTTGTATTATGCGAGTAGCAACAATTGTATAGAATCAAGTAAAATTATAACTATATATTCTTTTTTTTAGCTTCTCGTTGTATCCCGCACAAGGCAGGGTAAGCAGAGGGAACCCGGGAACCTAGTGTTAAGACATTTCGTTCCACTTCTGTTCCCCACTTTTCGCCGAATTTGAGGCATTGCGTGTTGAGTGGCGTAACTCAACGCCGCGCTTTGCCTTTTTACCAGAGCGAAGAAATGAAACATTCAATATTTAAATTGAAAATATTTAATATTTCATTTCCTCGACTGGGGATCGAACCCAGAACCTATCGGTTACAGTCACACGCTTGTGCCGCTGCGCCACGACAGGCCTCATAACTATATTCTATTGTTTTTATTTAGATTGAACAATGATTTTAGGCGCTTAACCGTAAGAATGACGTTCTCTTATTGTTTTGGCTTAGCTACATGGTAAAACCCAGAAGTATTTACGTACTTGTTAATTATCTCCTTTGTTATAAAGAAATTTAGGGTAAAAATCTTATATATCTTTAGGTAAAATGATGATGAAAAAAATGCTTTGATACAAAATATCTAATTCCTTCATAATCAAGTTCATATATAGATATTATGTGTTATTCTACTAACATTGTTGATATATGCATTTAGTTGATGTGTTGTCGGTAACATTTATATATGTGGATTTTCCTTTAAATGATACGCGTACATTTAGTACCTACTAAATATGTTAATTGAAAATTCAAAAATGTGCACAAATTGTGAAAATCCAAAATGCTATAAGAAACATATCTAAGAAAAAATTTTAGATCATGATCATAAGATGCATTCTTAACATAACTATGTTTTTTTTTCTTTACGTTTACATTTCGGTTAAGTTACGAAAATGAAGTTTTTAGCCACATTTTGGCTTTTCACTGCGAAAAATTATTACGAGTGCAAATTGAGTATGTAATTATCGCTTTTAAAGTCAGAATAAGATAGAAAGAAGATACGTGAAGATAAACATAAACATTTTAACAAAACATTGAAGACAATTAATATAATAAAACAAAGTTTGCTATTCAATGTTATTCATTTTAATTACTTATATTCGCTCTCATAATTAATAATTTATAGAATCGATCCTTAAATTGCTAAGTTAGCAGAAGTGTGATAAAAAGTTGAATTCTTAACAAATATTTTAAGTAGCTTAATGTAAAGAATGTGTTCCTATTTTTAAAACTTTGCGTTTTGAGTGGCGAAACTGAACGCTGCTCTGTTTGTTGTTACCAAAGCGAGAAAATTTTAAATAACTCATAGTCCAGAACCCACAACTTTTTACTTTAAGTCACTGTCAATAACCTCAAAAGTTGTAAATTGTAACAATAATGTATACTTGAGGCCTGTCGTGGCGCAGCGGCACAAGCGTACGACTGTTACCGGCAGGTTCTGGGTTCGATCCCCACTCGAGGAAATAAAATATTTTAATATTTTATTTCCTCGAGTGGAGATCGAACCCAGAACCTGCCGGTAACAGTGCCGCACGAGGCAGGGTAGACAAAGGGGAACCCGGGAACCTAGTGTTAAAATACTCCGTTCCACTTCCGTTGCCCATTTTCCGCCAAACTTGAGGCATTGCGTGTTGAGTGGCGGAACTCAAGGCCGCGTTATACCTTATTGCGAAGAAATGAAAACATTAAATATTTTATATTTCATTTTTTTAAGTGGGGTCGAACCCAGAACCTGTCGCCATTACAGTAATAATCTTGTACCCCTAGCCACGACAAACCCCATGACCTTGTTATATTTAAATATATCTGAAACAAAAACATTTAATTGCCCGGACAGAAGATCGAACCCAAATCTGTCGTGATTATAATCCCACTGCACTATAATAGCCTAAAGCATCAATTTACTATAAAAATTAATTTACTAAGTAGATATTATTCGAATTGAGGTAGACATTGTACCTGAATAGGAGACGCTATGTCAAGGTTGAAGCAAAATAGGCCAGTCTCTAAGGAGTATACGCCCTCACGCAACCGCATCGGAAGACTCGCATTGTCTAGTTATTATTAAAGCAGTCTGTCCAGACTCCAGGCAACGATCTCAAATTGAGAATGACATTTTGTGACAAAATGAAGGAAATTATTTATACTTATAAACTGTCGTGGCGCAGCGGCACAATGGTGTGACTGTAATCGAGAGGTTGTGGGTTCGATCCCCAGTCGAGGAAATGAAATATTTAATATTTTCAATTTAAATATTTAATATTTCATTACTTCGCTCTAGTAATAAGGCAAAACGCGGCGTTGAATTTCGCCACTCAACATGCAATGCCTTAAAACGGCGGAAAGTGGGAAACGGAACGGAGTGTCTAAACACTAAATTCCCTCTGCCTTCTCTGCCATGTGCAGGATACAGCGTGAAGCTCAGTGAGTGAGTGAATAAGTATAAACGGAGGAAACTTAATGTTTTCTCCGCTTAAAAATACAATTCCACGTGGGGTTGAACCCACAATTCACATTCATCAACCTCACCAATAGTGTGATGTCCCAATATGAAATATTATCCAACGTTTAAACTAAGTATCTAATATTGTTTTAATTTTGTGTGTGCAACATGATTGATGTGCACATATGTGATGTGATGTCACCGTGTCATTAACATTTGAATAAATACTATTTTTATTATTTAGTTATTTATTAAATTTAGCGGCTATAAATTAACGTCGATATAATACATTTTGAATAAGAAAAATATTGTTTATGTTAATGAAGCAGAATATAAGTAGATACGATTATATATTATAAAGTTTTTTTAGTTTCACGATGTATTTCCCAAGTTGCATGATTGGCAAAGAGAAATGTCACATTCACGTTGTCCTCTTTCTGCCCGAAGCGGATATATACTTTGAAATGATATACTTAACCAACAATCACAGGCGAAGAAATGGAGGAACTGGATAGTCTGTGCCAACTCCAGAATAGTCTCATGCCCACCCCAAATCATTTATAAAAAGTAGGCATTAAAAATAACCTTTACAGCAAAACACAGGTCAGGCCAAGTCAAGGAAAATATCTGTAGATACGCTCATGTCCAATTGTAAGTGTGATTTTCAGTAAGTACATGGAAGATATAATTAAAAAATCTTATAAGGGACGTTTATTAATGTAATAGGACCCAAAATAATATTTTTTTTATTTTTATTTATTTCTTTCTTTCTTAGCTTCACGCTGTATCCCGCACGAGGCAGGGTAGGCAGAGGGAACCCGGGAACCTAGCGTTGAGTCATTCCATTCCACTTCCGTTCCCAACTTTCCGCCGAATTTGAGGCATTGCGTGTTGAGTGGCGGAACTCAACGCCGCGCTTTGCCTTATTACCATTTTTATCTTTTTGTTTTATATTAAATAAAATTTTGTCTTAAAAGTGATCATTTTATTAGAACAAGAAAATATGTAATGGAGTTTACTAAATAAAATAGTGTTATACGACCGGGCAAAGCCGCAGATGGATTGCTTGTAGGGTATAAAATTTTAAATTAAAAAAATATATTAACGTTGCCTAAGACTTTTACTCAATTGTACAACAAAGAAGTAATTAAAAATTTTGTAAATGAAATAAATAATGTAAATGAGACGCTCATAGCGCAGCGGCACAGTGAATAAATTTAAACGCGATGGTTGTGAGTTTAATTTCCATTCAAAGGTTTAAATATTCTTTTCATATCCTTGTTATTTCAACAAGTAGCGCAGCGTTAAACACCGCCACTAGAGAAGCGATATAAGGACAGTTTTATACTGATTTTTTTACGGAATATTCAATGGGCCAATCTATTTCGCCCTTGGCTAGTTTTCTTTTTAATTACATTGACGCAAGTATGTTGCTTACACAGCAGTTAAAGCGACATCTATTAATTACATATTATTGTTAAAAATATTTGATTGTAACACACGTGTGGAATATGTAGGAATGTTGGTTTCGTTGTTAGGCTAAATATCTTTACAATGTACATAAGTTGATGATTTTTAATTTTTATATTTCCATATATTTCCATATATGGACCTCCCCTTTATTTTTTCGTTTTTATAATATTATCATAGTAGAGTGATTAGTAGTAGTATATAGCACTTACCAATACTGAAACAAAGACACAAAGGTATGTGAATTTTCTTTTAAATCGTTACATAGAATTTAATGGATGAGATGGCTTGGATGGTTGAATTTGTTTCTCGTATTCTTCACGACATACAATCGTGAAGAATAAGGCAAAATGTTATACATATTTACATAATAATAATCTGTCTCTATATGAATTATTAATTGACTATGCTCTATGAATTGGCACAAGCTTGTAAATAGCCACGTCCATTTTATTTTATTTTTTTAATATTACTCGTATAATATGTTTTAAATAGATACCAATAAATTATATTTTAACGCCAAGTGTAACTCCATTACTATAGAATTAAAGACAAAACATTCTGTGCGCCAATATTATGAACAATCCTATGAAAAACTATTAATTAGAAGCCTGTGCAGCTTTCTCAAGCTTATACAGCTTGAACTGTTTGTTTACCTGTTCATTTACCTACAACTTGAAAAACAAGTGCGATTATCTGAAATTCATGTAAACGCTTATAGAAATAAATTTCAACTCCGATTTACAAAAATAACAAAACCGAATACATTGAAGGTACAGTGAAATAGCGACTTGTTACAATGTACTAATTGTATATAATATGTAGACTAAGGTGGATGACGAAGAACAGCAACTCAACATTATCTGTTATATATGCTCTTTTTTTTTCTGCTTCACGTTTTAATTCACGGAGAACAGTGCAGGTTGTCTTAACACTACGATCTCAAGTTCTCTCTGTCTACCCTACCATGCGGGATACAGCGTGAAGCTGAGTAAGTGTGTTCTATCTTGAACATTGCAGAGGGAACTTGGGAACCTAATTTAAAGACACTCGAGTTTGAGACATGTTAAGTGGCAGAACTAACGCCGTGAAGAAATAAAAACATGAAACATTACACATCTTTACGTGGGAAGCGAACACGAATCTTGTACACCTGCGCCACGACAGGCTTTATATATTTATACATATATCCTTTGTGGGTGCGTAAACTAAAAAATCATTGTTTACTGACATTTGGTTCTGAATGTTAAGGAAACAGAATTACGGCGGACTGCAACTAAAATGTACTCTCCCAATCTTTTCACAACGTAGTAACGCACACCATACTTGAAAAACCATTCGACATCCACCTTTATCTACTTTTAAGTGTACAATGCAAATATTTTCAAGGCTTGTGAAGATTGTGATAATGTCTGAGCATGTGTAACGTTGATTTGAGTTCAATATATTAAACAAAAGATAAAAAATACGTTAAGTCAATGATATTTCCCGTCAAGTGAATCGTCGTTTTCAATTAGTTTTTTATTATGTTAGCAATAAATATATTGCCGTATGCAATCATTGAACTTGCTCTAAATGTCGAGGTTATCTGGGCGCGGTGGACGACCGAGGCCCGTCCGAGGCCTGTTGTGGCAGAGCATAAGCATGTGACTGCAAATGTGACGGTCGTGGGTTCGACCCCTACTCGAAATATTTAATATTCTCAATTTATTAAAATAATAAGCAAAAATATGATGTTTTCGTTTTTTAATTTATTATTTTAATAAAATATTTAAATTATTGTTTTATTTTTTTCGTTCTGGTAACAAGGCAAAGCGCGGTGTTGAGTTCCACTAATAAACACGCAATGCCTCAAATTTGAAAGTGGGAAACGGGACAGAGTGTCTTAACACCAGGTTCCCGAGTTCTCCCTATCTGTCCTGCCACATGCGGGATAAAACTCTAGTAATTACAGGCACAACGTTGGGTTCCGCCACCTAACACACAATGTCTGGAATTTAGACAGAAACTTAGAACTGAACGCCAAGGTACTTGATTCTCTGCCCATCATGTTAATAAAAGATAAAAAATTAAAAGAAAAACAAATGTCTAAAAACTGGTAGCTGCAAAAACATTGTACACAGAATGTCCATTTAAATATAATAAGAATTATAATAATCGCCGCTGGATACCGGTTTGGTGGCGGGTATTTTGGTCAACAGGTTTGTATATCACGACATTTCGTATAGATATCCATTTTAAAAATCCATACGCATGACATAATTATATATTTCTGACAAATCGCAGTCAGAGTTACCTATTGTATATTGATCTATTGATTTGAATGATATATATAAATATTTTTTTAACTATTTTAATGCTATACATTCTCAAATAATATTTAATAAAAAAGAAAGAAAAAGAGAGAAATATAGTTTGTTTGTATGGATTGCCTTGAGGAATGAGAGAATGATGAATGGAGATGATGTGATTATAAGGGCTGCCTTATCATCATCTCTTCCAGACAACCCATACATATAAAAATCAAAGGAAACAAATGGTTGGTGTACAATTTACATGTCTCACATTTAAAGAGATGTCATCTCAGTAAGAACAAGTCAATACAAATACGTACATAAATATGATACAACGGCCGTACATTATTTTATAAAAGCTCATTATTTTCTCTAATTAGGAAGAACTCCTTGAAACATAAATGAAATAACATTCTTACTGCCGTACTTAGGAACGATAATTGAAAATCTATTGTTATCATTACGTCGATAGATAATATGATTTCTTATCAATCATTTAAACTATAAGCAGTTTGTAGCATTCAGTGCAACTGCAGACAGTGCCATCTTTTAATATCTATAACTCAGTTTCACTCCAGAACTGTATTCCGCACATGGCAGGGTAGGCAGAGGGAATATGGGATCCTAGTGTTAAGACACTCCGTTCCACTTCCGTTCCCCAATTTCCGCCGAATTTGAGGCATTGCGTGTTGAGTAGCAGAATTCAACATCGTGTTTTGTCTTGTACCAGAGCGAAGAAATGACAACAATAAATATTTAAATTGAAAATATTACATATTTCATTTCCTCGAGTGGGGATCGAACCCACAAACTGTCGGTTACAGTTACACGCTTGTGCCACTGCGCCACGACAAGCTTCAAATATCTAGTATCTTCGAAGAATTTAATTGTATATCATTGGTACAAGCGTGTGACTTTAACCGACAGGTTGTGGGTTCAATCCCCACTCGAGGAAATGAAAAATATTTTCGATTTAAATGAAAAATATTTTCATTTCTTCGCTCTGGAACAAAGCAAAAAAGTTGAGAACGGAAGTGGAACGGAGTGTCTTTACACTAGGTTCCATAGTTCCCTCTGCCTACCCTGCCATGTGCGGGAAACAGCGTGAAGCTGAGTGAGTGAGTGAGTGATATTTAAACATTATAACCGCCTATGGCTGTGAATTTGATCTGCGTTCTGGAATATATCTTTAAGTTTTTTTTTCATTTCCTCGCCTTCACAGGACAAAGAGCTTTGCTGAGATCCGCCAGAGAACACAAAAGCTCCATTTTGGTGAGAAAACTTAGGACGAATGTGTTGACACTAAAATCTCTTATAATATATACCTAATAGCTACAAAATTATTATAAATAGTATAAAATTTCGCTTTAAACGAATATAGAGAAAAAACAATATCTATTGTTATATAATTGTCCTTATGTGATTTCAATGAAGTTCAATGAGTCATTATATTTATGAAACGGGTGTTATACCGTGTATCGTACATCAATACATAATGTAAGATACATTATGTATTGATGTACGATACACGGTGACAACAAAATCGAATATTGTCTAGAAGTTATCTATTATATTACGATGGACACATTCTTAGTGTATTTTTGTATGTATAAAACTAGGTTAAATTTAAATTAATCATTAGCCAAATTTCTGGTGAGATAAGTAATATTATTTGGGTATGTTTTTCTATTGTTGGTTGGACATAAAATTAGTAATAGGGTCCAAAATTTGGTCAGTTTATTGGTCGGTGGCACACGCTAATCTCAGAGATGGCTAACCAGATTTAAACGCAGTTGTCATTGATATATTTTGGCATCCTTCCCTCTGCTTTTTGTGTTTGTTTTATTAAAAATTTTATTAATTTGTATTTTAGTTTTCAATGTATACATAATAAAGATATTGTCTTAAAAATAATAATGTGCTGTTGTTTATACCGTGTATCGTACGTACATCAATATATAATGTATCTTGTGTAATAACAAAATCAAATATTGTCAAGAATTTATCTATTATATTAGCTGGATCATTTAAATATATATATATATATATATATATATATATATATATATATATATATATATATATATATATATATATATATATATATATATATATATATATATATATTTTTCATTTCATAACTTACCGTTACAAATTTCTCATTTTTTTGTAGTTAACTTACTATCCTTTTGAAGTGGGCTGATACAGTACCGGGTAGTCTTATCTGCTTATCTGCTAGATAGCTAAGCAATATATTTTTCGTCTGCTAGATAAGCTATATACGTTTCGGTGTGTCACCTAGTAAATGAGTGATTTTAGTCAACCAATTTTATTGTAAAGGAACTTTATGGCGTAACAGAAAAAAATTATAAACAGTCTGTGTCTATGAAATAGACGTGTAGTAGGTATTATTTAAAAAAAATCTATATGAAATTTTATTTATAATTGATGAAACTGGCCCTAAACATTTGTGGTTGTGATTTCATTAAATTGAAATTATGCATTTAGGTTCTTACGTCTAACTACTAAGAGAGGATTTCCCCAATATTCATATTGGATATTTTAAGTTTCATACGCAAACGGAGTTGCAAGCTGCGACTCATACTTATTTTAACTATACTTATTAGTAACATTGATAAAGGTAGTATTCGTGATGTCAGTCACATGTATTATTATAAAGACAAATTTATTGTAAAACGATTGAAACCGCTTTATTTTATAATATTTTAATGCCCTTAACATGATATCAAACATACGTAGTAAAAAAATAACGTTATATACTTACATATGACTATATATAACATTTTAATCATTTTTAATATACGATTTATTTTTTTACCGCTTAGCATTAAACCTTACCAAAATTAAGAAAAGGTTATTGTTCATTTTATATGAATCTTTATTTATTGTGCAGATGCTTGCGAATACTGACTTCATTATCATGTGAACGTCGAGCCAATCCAGCTCCTCGATAACACGGACATAGTGGAAAGACTCAAGAAAACTAAACCGAGAAATTAACTTTTTTTTCAGTGTATAATAATTATGTTGTGAAACTGTATTTGTAAATATAAAAATCACGATTACTAAGTGTCCTAAATAGATTTAATAAGAAATGTGACGATGAACACATTCGTTGCAGTTTTGTATGTTTAAAAGTAGGTTAAATTTAAATTATTCATTAGCCAAATTTCTGGTGAGATAAGTAATATTATTTGGATAAGTCTATATATTGTTGGTTGGACATAAAATTAGTAATAGGGTCCAAAATTTGGTCAGTTTGTTTGTCGGTGGCACACGCTAATCTCAGAAATGGCTAACCAGATTTTAACTGAATTTTCATTGTTATATTTTGGCAACATTTCCTCTGCTTTTTGAGTTCGTTTTATTAAAAATTTTATTAATTTGTATTTTAGTTTTCAATGTATACATAATAAAGATATTGTCCTAAAAATAATAATGTGATAAGAAGATAAGACAGTAGTTGATATTAGTATAATTTAAGCGGGCTAAGCCGCGAGTGGAAAGCTCGTAGATATTTATTATAAAGGTGTAATATGAGTAGTTCGCGATAAATCACGAGCGTTCTCTATTCATATAACAAAACAAGTACATACCATTACCACTATCATTACATTAAAACATGTTGTTTTGTATGTAAGTACCTAATGCGAAATGTTAGTACGTCATTATCGTTACGTTAATTCGTGTGACGGTCACGGGTTCAAACACCTATTCATATATTTATATGCACTAGTTTCGATCTGTGGCTTCTCTTGGAAATTCAATTATGTTACTAAGTATAGTGTATTATGAGCAGTGATTGTCATCGAATTTATATAATATGTGATATAACAGATAAGACTTTTGTAATAAGTGAAATATCTAATATATATTTTTGCCTATACCTTTTTTTTGTTTAAATAATAATAAGAACACAATACTTTTAACTATTGCCAACATATATTACAGATTTTTTTTTAAATGGTTGCTTGGTAGGCGTTATGGCATAAGCTTCCTCCGACCCCTTTCACTGTTCCCGATGTGTAGCCACTCTGAGGCAAAGAGGACCAAGGTCAATGTCAAATCGTCTTTATTGCCTCTCTTTGTTAGATATAACAAAGAAATGCAATGAATTATTCTATGCTTTCTACTGTTGTGTCTTTTCTTGAAAGATCTTTAAGATCACCACTTCTTTAACCTGAGATACCAAACCATCATCCTTTCGCCCCAATCTTTTCAATTTAGCCGCATGCTTCATTGTTTAATTCTTACATATTTTACGAGAACAATAAAACAAAAACGTAAATTAAAGTAATAAGTGAGTGTACTTGAATTGTGAAGAACAATTTAATATATTTCTTTTAATCCTGATAATGTATTAGAATCTTAATTATTTAAGTAAACAGCTGGTAAGTTGGTACAGATAAAAGCATTACCGTTTATCACAAACATATGCGGTGCATATCTATTAACTTGACAGTGGCTTATCATGCAATGCTATCGTTTGTATGTATTCAATCTCATTATTATTATTCTCAAAATTATAATATTCCTAAGAATGATTTGAATAAGTACAGTGGTGAGTATCTTCCAAGTATATCAAACGAATGATACTGTAACGAAATTATAGCTTCGAACCATAATTAGTTAGGCAAGTACCTACATACCTAATCTAGCACACTGTACCCAATCAATTATCAAATTAGACGTCAGTAAAGCGTGTGTTGATGTTTATATGTATGAGACTAAGATTTTGATATTAATAGCAAAAAAAGTTATATTTAATTTGTTATATCTTCAGGCTGTATTCTGTATATAGAAAGGACAGAAAGAACTTAGTGCTAAGACACTGAGTTCCCTAATACATCGTATGTTAAGTGGCGGAACTCAACACAGCGGTTTGTCCTGTTGTCACAACGATATTATGAAAATAAAACTTTTTTCCTGAAAAGAGAATTGAATCTACAGCCGCCGCCAACGATCATATCGATAATATTTTATGTTTTACAGAAATTTGTGAGCAAAATACGCAAAAGTACAAACACTTATTCTCATACCTACACCCTACTTAGACGGATATTGAACTGAAATTAACCTTTATAAGTATATTTAAAAATATATATCTAGGTAAAACTAAAGATTAGCACGTTTAATACGATAATTGTTAATATATAGTTTGTTGCTGCAAATATTCATACATAGTTTTATTTATACAAAAAAAATCAACCTACATTTTTAACAGTCAAATGCAAGAGTGCTCTTAATAAAGTTATTGCAAAATTTCGGCAGCGTGCAATCAATAGTGAACGCTTCGGTGCTCACAGTGAAATAACATCTTGCTTGCTTAAATTTAAGCGGCAACTTATATATTTTTTAGCGGCCTGTATCATAATTAATTAAATTTATATATTCGAATTTATATATTATATATTTCAGCGAATTATATTTATTACTGAAATACAATTTTTATGTCAGGGTATAAGGAGAGAACTTGGGAAGCTTGTGTTAAGACATTATGTTCCGTTTTCCGCCTTCCGTCAAATTTGAGTCAATGCGTGTAGAATGGCAGAACCCAACGCTGCGCTTCGCCTTATTTCCATAGCAAAGAAATAAAAAATACTTTATATCCTCAAGTGGGGAACGAACCCACAACCTGTCGCCCTTACAGTAACTTCCTTGTTAACATGCGCTACGACAGTCCTCACTGTGCCACGAAAGGCCTCAATGTAGACATTTACATATAATATTTCATCATAGTTAATTAAAACATTTTTATAAGAAACACAATTTACCCTAAACCCATAGATCAGATAAAAAAAGATATCGTATATGAAATAAAACTAACGAAACCAGGTCAGTGTCAATTTCATGATGGCTTCATAGTTTGTAAAGGTCCGTCCTATCTTTGTTCAAATTTAATGTATGTCTACGTCAATACTCGGTAAATTTATGATTGAGAAATTTTCGTCTTTCTAGTTTTACACAATTATTTTTTGTCCCGTAGGTAAGTTAAATTTTTGTTAAATTATTTTTTTATTAAAAAGTGAAACGTACTTCCGTTTCTCGTATTTTTTAATGGAAAAAGAGTATTTTAACACTAGGTTCCCAAGTTCCCTGCGCCTACCCCACTGTATGAGGAATACAGCGTTGAGCTAAAAGAAAAATCATTCAAACTAAAAATTAAAGAAGTTCTGACATTATTGCATTGTCTTATTAATTTAAAGTAACTAAATCAAACACAACTGTACGTCGTACAAATAAAGAAAGTGAACCACTCGAGGTGGAATCCTAGAGAACAAGCAAGATGCGCGATATATATATATATATATATATATATATATATATATATATATATATATATATATATATATATATATATATATATTTATGTAATAGTTTTTATCGTGTCTTTTACATAAACAATTTGAAATTAAAAGAAACAAATAAGTAAAGCTGCACCTGTGGATAAGCACGTGTAACCAACCAAATTATTGATAACGATTAGTTATCAGAGAGTTACATTTAATTTTGTTGTTTGATAGTAATAAATAAAGCCAAAGAAAATGGAACGCATTACTCATCGTATATTAGCTTTAGTAATTTTGTAAGTGTTTGTCATTGAGTAAAGCAATTGCGGCAAATAAAGTGCAAAAAATAATAAATAAATGAAAGTTATAATATTGCAGAAAATATAAGATTTTGTTTAGTTTTTGAGTACTGATAATAAGTATAAATAGTGAAAAAAATAACTTTTACCATATAATTATCGTTTCCAAAAAGTTATTAATAGTTAAATATGACAGTTAGAAATTAAAGTTATTTTGCAAAAATTCAGTCAGACAAGCAATCAAACATGCACAAACCCAAATAAACGTTTATCAAAAGTTAATTTTATCAAACATAAATGATAAGTATAGCTTTATTTTTCATTTATCATTTCAGTATTATGAAAGATTAAACCAATTATGTCATACAATATAAAAACATTTCTATTTGCAACAATTATTTTATCTCTCGTGAACGTATGTGACTAATTTGTGTCGTAATATGTTTACCGGCTATTTCAGCGGTATTTCAGCTCACTTAGGTCATTATGCTAGCTTTGCTTTACGATGTTTGCCTAGAGGGGTAGTCTTTGCTTATCTTTTGTTGCCTCCTTCAATATCGTCAACTCGCATATACAAGCCCATCGTCCTCACACTATTTAGGTGACCTCCAATATACTGATTGTGTATTGGAAAGTCAACCAAGGTCGCCTCAGGACCTCCTGGCCTTCAATAAGTATAGATATATTATTATTTTTCTTTCCTATATTAATTGAAGTTGCAGTGACGTAGTTATTACAAGATAGTTAATAATTTAATATCTATCTAGAAAGGAATCGATTGTATTAAAATTATTTCTATTTACCGCGTTGGCTGGCTTTGGATTGTGGTCCACCATGGGATTAAACACTTACCTTACCTTAAACGCAAACCTGACTTTTTACAATAAATTTCCTATTCTATTATCGGCGTAGAATGCGGGAAGCTATTTTTTTTTCATTTTCAGCTTCACGCTGTATCCCGCGCATGGCAGGGTAGACAGGAGGAACTTAGGAAACTAGTATTAAAGACACCGAAATTATGCTTTTACTCTGGTACAAGTGGCGAAGAAATGAAAACATTAAAAATTTTATTTGAAATATTTATTTTTTATTTCCTCGAACCCACAACCTGTCGCCGCGTGTGCCCCTGTACCATGAGAGGCCTTAAAAAATGTTAGATTAAAATTTTTAAATACAAGAAGGAATATATCAGTAACAATTGTAAGCAATCTACGAGTTATGTAGACTTTAAAACGCATGATTCATGTTCTTATCAAAAACTAATAAAATAATGATAAAATTATTTTGACTCATACGACAGATACGTACCGACATTAAAACGCGCCTCTATATTGTTATGCTATTAAACAGTTAATAGACAGCACATTTAATAAAATTATTTTATATTAATATTGAAATCTACTTTTTTATTAATAAATATAGTGTGACGGAGGATGATATATAATTTATGCCATCTTTATGTACTTATATACACTTTCATAATTTTTAGTTTAAGTACGTATTTATTATTAATACCGCTGATAATGGCATTTAATGTAAAAAAATAAAATAGGCATCTGTGAGCCTGCAATAAAAAAAATCATAGGGCTGAAGACGTTGCAGCTCAGTGGTACAGCGTACGGCTGTGAACACGACGGTGGCGGAGTCCATTTTTACTATTGGGGATAGAGGATGATTAATAGTAAAAGTTGGGGGATGTGGGACAAATTTTACATTTAAATTTTGGTCCGTCCACTTTGACGGACTAAATGCGACTTCAACTCTCATACTAAACACATATTGTCTCGAAAAATGTATATAGTCTGGCTACCCTGGTATGTGGAAAAACGTGAAGCAGAAAAACATACATTGATATTTCTCTCGTCAAGCAAGGTGCTCTACTTATGCGAAATTGAGAACGTCAACAAGACAAATCTTAGTTTTACTTGCTTGTGATGTCACAATCAAATAAGCATTATAGCTTATCGATCGAATTATGCTGATATTTTAAAATATTTTCACCAACGTTAATACACTCAGAATATTTATTTAAAAATGATTTGTAGAAAAGTAGTTACAGTGGAAACTTTGAATATTTGTATGCCGAATATCCAAACGACATATTTTTTTTAATGTTACTGTTTCAAATTGTCGTAATTTATGGTATGATAACAACTACATGAATTGGATTTCCATAGACCTAAATTATATACACACATGGCAAGCCCTTAGTGTTTTATAATAGTTAAAAATAAAATTAAAAGGCTCATCCAGACCATCTTAGTCCTCTCGAAATCATTGTTTCACGTTTTCAAATCTACAAAGTTATCTTAATTATTCATTCTTAACATCAAACATTTTTATGCAAAAGGTTTTTTTTTTTTTAATTATAAACATTTTTTTTATTTTTAAAACAGAGATGTAGCTTAGTGATAAAACATTCAGCTATTCATTTATTTGGACTTTGTTTTGCTATTTTTTTGACATTGGGGAACGAAAACGAGAACGGAGTGTGTTCACACTAGGTTCCTAAGTCTCTCTATCTACCCTGCCATAAGCGGGATACAGCGTGAAGCTGAATGACTGATTTGTAAAGCTCAACGATATTATTCAATCGACCGACCGAAAAAGGTAAAATTTACTTTAATTTGAAAAATATTTCTCCAAATAAGATTTAATCCCATAGTAATTAAATTGCGTCTCATTTGGGCTATGTTTCAGTAAAAAATCTAATAATTTAATACTAAGTACAACAAACAAAAGGGAAAGGTGAATGACTGATATATCAACCACTGGACGGGTGGAATTGTTTGTACGCCGGTTGCTATTACAAAAAATATAAGCCCCCAAAAAAATGAACTTAACACGAGCAAAGCTAATAAACTATACTAAATATAATACAACAAATAAAATGTCTTTTGGTAAATAAAAATGATGTTTTTTTAAATATCTTTTTCTCTATTATTTTAGATCGAAATTTTTTTACATCTTATCTATATATACTTATAATAAATCTGTAACTGATCGCTGACTGTACATGAAAGATATATAAAAAAAAATATAGAGACCTTTATTAATGTAACAGGACGCAAAATTGAGTTTTTTAATATTTTTATCTGTTTGTGCGTTTGTACGCGCTAAGCACAACAGCTAACAAAAAATTTAAATACAGTATGAACTATTATTTTTAAAAAAAAAAGTCATTTACTTTAGTTTTAATAATAGATACTATCTTAAAAGAGATAACTTTTTAAGTACAACAATGTAATTAAGATTAATGAATAAAATAGTGTAACTAAAACGAGCAAAGCCGCAGGATGTAATCAATATATATAATAAATTTGTAATCGATTACTGATGTAACGGAACATGGAAGATAAGTGAGAATATTTGTTGTATCAATGTAATAGAACCCCGTTTTTTTATTTTTTATGTTTGTACAAGCTATTCTCAGAAATCGATGACCTCTTTTAAATGTAGTTTTCACTATTGTATTTTGTCAAATTAACCTTAACAGTTAGCGGTTTCTTTTGTTAAATCGTTTCTTTTGTTCAAAATAATATTATTAGAACAATCAAAATTCAGATTGATAAACAAAGTGTAGCCCAAGTTATGGAAGAAATGGTTTTTACAATAAAAATAGAGATATTTTCCAAACAGACTCGATATTTTATTATATGTCGACGTAATCAGGTACAGTACACATGTCCACGTTAATTTTACATACAATTCAATTCGTGATATCACGACATATGGCCCCAAAATGCCGTACCTTTGTAATTGCTAACAATGACCGGCACATTGCAGTATAGATGACACAAAGATTTTATAAGGATTGAACGAAAAATATATTATTATTATTATTATAAAAATATTATGCCTTAAATGTAACACAAAAGTGCGTTTAATGAAAAAGGAAAATAGAAAACAAGAGCAAATATTTGTTCAGTGCTTACGATTAAAATTTAAAATTATGAGATCATGTTTATATTTCACACTAAATAAATAATACGGTAGCTGTCAAATATACATCACATGTTAAATATTTGTTTATTAAGACTAATCATAAATTTACTTTATTTTAATTTTAAAAAACGCTTTAAATAAGATTTACAATTAAATTCTAGGGCAAACGTAAAAAAAGGCAAAGTTTATAATAAATTTTAAACATACACAGTGTAAGTATTCTCAAATTAATATTTTCAAAACTGCATACAGCTCGGGGAGGTCAATCGATAATCATTACAATCTGCATACAAAATCGTAATCGGTATAAAAAATAATAAATTAAAATTTTACCACATCAAATGATATGTATTTTTTTTCTATTTTTTAAATTACACTTATTAAAAACAAACCTTGTATTCACCACGATATTTACTTTAAATAAAAACATTTTTGTACAATAACGACTGGCGCATCTTAAATACAATGTGCGGTCACGTTTATTATGCGATCAAACGTGTATCGTTTAGATACTTTCTTAGTAACCTAACTAACACAACAACTTCGAGTATTGAACTATTACAGGCATATCTCGATACCGGACTTGACAATTGATATTATGCACCTTTAGCCTATTAGCCTAGTTCACGGTAGACTTGAGAAAAAAAAAATTATATACAATATAAATATGTTACAAATCGCACCAAATCGAAATTAAATCTGTAATATAATCTTTTAAAAGATATATTTCAATAAATTTGTTCAAAGGTCGTTCCGTGAACAATGCTATCAGGTATTCAATATTTTCTTTAGTTATTAGATACAGGATACGTCGTAGGTGTTCAGGACAAGAAAATGTTTTTATACACATGTATACATTTTATATGTAAAATGGCATTTTTGTTGATTATACTTATATATTTTCGAAAATTATTTGTTTTAATGAAACAATATTGTAATATAAATATATCCCGCTAGATAAAATATTGTAAAACTAAATTTATACTCTGTTCTGACAAAAGAACAAATTTCACAATCAATAAATTAGTAAATTCAATTATTTATGAAATTATATTAAATTTTTATAGGTATTTAAAAAAAAACAAACTGCATCTACCATCAATTATGTCAAAATATCTCAGCATTGCTTAACTAACTCAATGTCTGCTTTATATTTTTATTGCTGATAAACAATTTATGTTATAAATTTCAAGATAAAATCACATTATTACTATAAGCAGAATGACGAACTTAAAAATTCACCTATTTAAAGATTACCTTATCACATTCTGGTAATAAAAAAAATTTAAAATGTCTTTTAGGTTTTTATCATTTAAGTCAGAACATTGTTTATATTTGTATTTTTTGAAACTGGATCAGTTCAATAAGTTTAGATTTGAATTTTTGCTAAGGCATCTAGCTGTACTTTTTAATTATGCTACATATTATCATAATGATGTACCAAAAACGTCATATCCTGTATTATAATGCCAAAATTTTATTTAATTAAAGTTGCACAGAGATAGAACAAAGCAACAAAATCAATAATGGCACAATAAAACCTTCAAAAATAAAAAAAAATCTTAATATAATCCAAATAAATAAAAAACTGTACCTTTGGACAATTATTAGAAAAAATCCAGTCTTTTCTCTCAACTCTTGGTGTAACTAAGTAAATAATACCAAAAATTACTTTGCCCTTTACACTAATGTTTACAAAATTCAACCATTTTGGTCCCAATCCCAATGTGCACAGATAAATAACTCTTCCGTCTGGTCCAAAGATACAAAAAAAAAACATAAAAATTCTTCATAAATGTGAGTAATAAAAAGATAGTACTAGAGAGAATAACCCTGTTCACTCATATTTAGAATTGTACAGTCATATAAGGTTCGTAAATCATTCAAGTTATCAATAAAGGAATCTGCGACTTTAACATTTTAGATTCATGTTATTATGTAATGTAAAAATGACAAATGTTTTGTAAATACTGCATCAGTGCGCATTCATTCTTAGGAGACCTTGGATTGCTATTCAAGTATTCAAATTGTCCTTCTTAGAAGTGAGTGAACTGTACAAAAGTAATGATTCACACTATGTATTATTATTCAGGTGCACTAAATGAGGCCCTCTGCCATTCATATTTGACAAGCTAATGAATCAACACAATATTTAACTCTTTTGTTTGTATGTATTAATTTACGATTTACATAAATTTAAATAAACTGAATATGGCAGATCCTTATTGGCAATCAAAACTACTAGAAAACATATTACAACAGCCGACATTTTTTTTAATCTATAAACATACAAAACTTTAAAACAATAATAACAATTATCCACCATACATTCAAATTATAAATATTAATTAAAATCAAAACTTAAGTCTACTCCGTGTACACTCTTTCGAATCCAGCCGAACCGAAACATATCCACTCATCATACACAACATAATGTAATCTACATACACCAAATTAAAGCTTTCGATAAAAGGGAGAAGGGGCTCAGAATTTGAGCTTGGGTTTGAGCTCGTGGGCGCGGCCGCCCCAGTCCAAGCGATAGCTGCGAGTCCGCCACGAGATCTCGGGATTGAGGAGGGCGGCGGCAAGCACGAACGGCGCACAACACTCGCTCCACACCCACGCGAGCAGAAACTCCACTTTCGTAAACGGGGGTGACCCGTTTTGCACCGAACACAACATCAGCCAGTCCGACAGGAACCACAACAGTACGTGCACCAGGAAGAAGGGCAGCGGCTCGGCGCCCAGCAGCTGACCTGCAGCCCACGCCGCTCCCGCGCCCAACGGGATGCACTCGCTCAGCGGCTCCAGCAGCGCCGTCGTGGGCACCATGGCGATGCGGAGGCGCGCCCAGCGCCTGAGACGCGCCTGCAGACCACCCACCGACTTGGCGCCCGAGTTCTGCAAGGCCGGCAGCGATGCCACGCGCATGCGCCAGCCGCGGCCCACCACCGCCTTGGCCATGAAGTAGTCCTCGGCCAGGTACTCGCTAAACGCCGCGAGACCGCCGTTCTCCTCCAGAGCACAACGTCGCACCAGCGATGACATACCCACGTGACAATTGATGCCCAGAAAGTCCGCGCCAAGATATAGCCGCGCTTGCGCAGTGCCGAAGTACACTTTCTCGTAGACGGCGGCGAACCCATCGGCGTCGAAGGCGAACGGCATCTGGTGGACGATCGCTACACCCTCGCTCATATGCTGCACCATGTCCAGCAGCGTGTCCTCTCGCATGCGGATACCAGAGTCACTCACTAATATCAAAGGATACTTGGCGGCCAGATACGCCGGCTGCATGTTATTTATTTTGGGATTCACCCCGACGCACGACCCTCCCACGAATAATCGGGCGTCCACCTGGGGATACTTTTGCAGGAGGCTGTTGACGAGCATCACGGCCGGGTCGTGTTCATTTTCCACACAGAACAATAGCTCGAAGCTGGGATAATCCAATGTAAAAAATGTCTCTAAGTTCGAAAACAAGTTAGGGTCGACGCCGGTTAGCGGCTTCAAGATAGAAACTCCGAGATATGGTTGTTCCGGCGGCGACCGGTCCACGGTTCGGTGCAATTTCCACTTTGAATATGACAGAGCCATTATATGAATTAGCCACAAACAGATCCACGCAATCATAAAAAATATAGCGAAACCATACACTGTGTACACCATAGGCATCATAATTGTAAAATTCTTATGTCGATCTCGCGTTCCGACCACATAATATCGACTGGTTTCGAGTGTCTAGAATCGTGCGCTACGCTGCGATCATAACACCGTAATGACAAATTGTGAAAAGGTAAACGAGATAAACTTGCGCGTTAATGATTTTATATGCATTATCTGGACATTTTTATCGTATGAACGGTTTTCATAATTTTTCGATAGCTTTTATCGTCAATCTACAGAGTACAGAACGACACAACCAGTAGAACCAACCGCCGCCCGTCATTTCTACAATTTGGACACTTGGATTGGATCGTAGCTTTTACAATTATGTTGCCATAAATTTTTCTCTAAGTATTTACGGGAAAAAATATATAATATATTTAAGTAAGGTAAAAATATATTTTATTTTATTATTCATCATAAAAAAAGAAATTCCATTAATTGTTATCAGAAAATCGTAGCAAAAGAATAAAATTTGAGGTATTTAAAGGTTTTGCGCCAAATAATATGTATAAATAAAAATATATCTAAGTAAATATCCTTTTAGTTTTATTTAACATAAAAAGAGAGAACATTCATGCTTATATTAACTATCTTAAAGCTGATATTTAAAAATAGTAATGGCGTATTGGAGTTTATTATTTAAATAATTATAAATTTTGATAATTATTTTGTTTATAATTTTCCTTATTATATACAGTACTTACTGATGTTTACTGTTTTTAATAAATAATGAAATTCTTTAATTTCGGTAAAACAACAATACTTTAAATTATCATCTGGTAACACTTATAATTGGTTGTCTATGAATCCAAGCCCAAAATCAAATTTTTAATATTGTGTGGAGGTTTGCCGGGCGTCTACTGCGTCCGTACACACAAGCGTCCGAAAAGTGTTTTACGTCGCTTGTAAAGGCTTGCGAAAACTTGTTGTTGATTGGCGCGTATTCAGTCTCTCTCATGATTGGTGTTAAAAGTATGTTTTGCTGCGACATATTTTAGCCAAGTAATGAAAAATGAACTCATACTGTTTGTAAGTGGGTTAAATTATAAGAAACTTCATAGGAATAAAAATAAAAATATATTATTTCAGAGCCATTTCAGGCTTAAAACAATTTTTTTTTATTTGAAACATGGCAAAACACTATTGCAATGCAGCGTGAGCAGAGGGAACTTTGAAACCTAGTGTTAAGATACTTCGTTCCGTTCCCCATTTTCCGCTGAATTTGAGTAATTACGTGTTGAGTGGCGAAGCTCAACGCCGCGCTTTGTTAGGAAATGAAGACTTTAAATATTGAAATAGAAATTATTTGTAAACCCAAAGTCGCGTTTACAGTCACACCATACTGCCCTGCTCCACAACAAGCCTCAAATTAGATGAATTTTAAAAATTTTAACACAATTTTTGCCTTTTTTTTATAAAAAAAATCTTCTATACAGTACGAATTTATGACAAATAAGACATACCAACATACACGTTACTAGCAAGAAGTGCTCGCAAAGGAAAGATTTTGTGAACGAAAATGCGACGATATGTTCTTCTTAAGTATCCTTTTTTATTTACACTCTATGATAATTATTCTTGGTTTATTTTTCTTTGTTCAAATTCTTTTTCTTTATTAGTTTAATATATTCATTTTTAGATATGGTATTTAGAAATAATTATTAAGCTGTAATGCAATAATTTAATATATTCATTTAGTCGAGTATTTTGTTGGACTATAAACATAACTACTGGACTGTTGGACTAAAAAAATATTACTTATGTCAGAATCAAGAGTATATGTATTTTGCTGTCACTAATCGGGTCGCCGATAAGCTCTCGTAAGCTTTCACAAATCGAATGAAATACGTTTACTCGCTTACGTTGGTGATCACTTGGCAAGTTTTAGTGAGTGTGTAAGCATTGCTTAAGACAAGATATTTCATCTTCGCGGGAAATGTCGCGTCGCTTAAATTTTATATTGGAATAAATATTGTGCTCGAAAATTTATTTTATAAAAATGGAAATAGGTAGACTGTTAAAAACTATTCACAATGTGGATGATTATATATCTGCTACCGAAAAAATTTCGTGTAACCACTCAAACTTAAAAATACAATTTAATATGTCGACTGTTCTGGCGTTGAAGAAAATTCGTTCTATTGAAATAGAGGTAACACAATATAAATGTATGAACTGAATATGTCAACATTATTTACTTAGAAATATTTGATGAGTATATTTGTTTTTAGTACTTTACCAAATGTGATGAAAATGGTGCAGCTCTTAAAATTGTTGAATTGATGTTGCAAACACCATCATCCAAAACATGGAGTCTTTTAGGGAAGGAACTAATATTGCTTATTCAGTATTGGTTAGATGCTATACGGAAACATCTCATTCTTCATACTAACAACTGGTGGAGTTTTTTAAGTGTATTGTTAAAATTTATAGAGGTACAATAATTTCAGTATTTTGCTTTTTAAAATAATCAGTCTATATAACGTTTCTGCATTATTAAGTTATTACTTTTAGACTTAATAAAATTAAAATGTTAATAAACTTAAAATGTTTATATTATACTTATATAAATTTAATAACATATATAATTGATTATTTCAAAGCTATGATAAATTTTCAGAAAATCCAAACAAAACATTTAGATCTTAATAATATTTTAATAGAAGAAACTATGGAGGGATTACTAGACTTAGCAACCCAAACTCTACCTGATGTGAATCAGAAATTCAAAATAGTACGGTGTTTTAACAGCTTTTGTGAGAAGTCCAGTAGACAGATAAGACTTGTGTTCAGGCAAAAATTCGATGATTATTTGTAAGTGATCAATATTTTTTTTTTGCTAAGCTGGAAATGGACTGTCCATTTCAGATTTTCTACTGAATTTCCTATAAGACATTTAAGTTTTCTTAACAATACTTAATGCAGCTCTTTGTGGTCTTTCCTATGACTGAGAATTGAACCTGGAGCCAGATATTATTCTGTTGCAGTACAAGGGCTTTGTAATTTTATTCAACACTTGTGATCTGTTTGTGACTTTGTCTGCTTTTATTAGACTATTGTACTAATTAATCTCAATAATTTTCTATTGCTAATTAAATTATCACTTTTGTGATCTATAAATTGAAAACTAAAATTTCAGCTTAATGAATCATATTTTGTAGCAATTTTGTCAAATTTAGTAATTTAGATTGATATAAGTGTAACTTTTTTATTTTGAAACCCATTTAAATAAAACAGACAATGGTAAGGAAAGATTGCCAAAATAAAATGTTTTACTGCGTCTGCAGAGACAAACTATTTTGGGCCCTATTACATTAATAAATGTCTCCTATATATATTTTTTTATATATTTTCCATGTACAGACCATAATTGGCTACAGATTTACTATAGTAGTATTAATATATCTATTAATTTTGCCTACTTTGGAACTGGCATTATTGTTTTAAAATTTCAAGCAAAAATTTGTAGAAGAAAAAAATAATCATCTTTTATAAGAAGTGTTAGCTGTTTTAAAATGAAGGCTTCTTAATTGCAATAGCCTGAAAGAAAACATTTGTATTATATAAATGGTATTGCAGTATATAAATAAATGTAATGTATGATGTATAGGTTCTTTATGAGTCTAATGTCAGATCACTCTGTTCTCTCCATTTTAAAGAATAATTTACTTTTTACTTAAACAAAAGTGTGTTAAATGGTGAAATTTAGCATTTATATTTATTGGAACACAACAGGACAATGAATTATAATATGAATCGTATGAGTGCAAGCATGTGATAGATTGTGGGTTCAATCCCCACTCGAGGAAAATTTAATATTTCCAAATTAAAAATTTTATGTTTTTATTTCTTCACCCTGGTAACAAGGCAAAGCGCGGCGTAGAGTTCCGCTGCGCAACACTAGGTTCTCAAGTCCCCTCTACCTACCCTGTCATGGGCGTGATACAGCGAATATACAGAACATACAATAGTCAACGTTTATAGTCAGACTTTCCTTCTTCTTACTACTACAGTACTTAAATTATTTCAGCAAACAGACGGTTTGCTTAGAAATTAAGTTTATTACGTATTATTTTTACTATGTTTTAAAGTGTTATTCCACACTTAGGACAGAAAATACTAAATTTAAATTTAAAAAGCGTATAATTTTTTATTACGTAGCAGGATTTGAACCCGCGCCTCTTGGAAACCGTCCAAGCGCTCTGACCAACTAAGCATATGTTCAAATTATTACGTATTGTTGGGTAGAAAAATGTTTTCCAATTACTCATTAGGTATTAACTGGCTATTTTGTAATTATAATATCTTCAATACAGTTTTGAGGTCGATTGTTCGATACCCACTCAAAGAAATTAAATAGTTAGTCTTTTCATTTCTTCGCTCTGGTAATAAGATTGAGTTCTGCCACTCAACACGCAATGCCTAAACTCGAAACGGAAAACGGAACGGAGTGTCTTAACACTATATTCCCAAGCTCCCTCTGTCCGTTCCCGAGCTCACCCTGCGATGTACGCGAAGATGTACGGCACATCGTGAAGATGAAAAAAAATATATAAAGATTTTTACTATGTTTTTTCTCTCTTGCCAAACGATAATTCTTACGAGTTGTCTTTCGGTAGCGGAAATTTGTAAAAATCTCCCTACAGAGATGCTAACAACAAAAATAAGGTGTAACAAGCGTATAAGAATTTCGACGGAGCTCGGTGAGAACGAATGGCTTAGTTGGTCAGAGCGCTGGAACGGTATTCCAGAGGCGCGGGTTCAAATCCTGCTTCGTTCAAAATTTTTATACGCTTTTTAAATTTAAGTTTAGAATTTAAGTTTAGTAATATATAAAGATATTTTCAGTATAAAATTATCATCACAAATGGCCGTCTGTGGTGATATACGTACTCAATATTGCATAATGGAGACTTTATTGAGATGGTTATTGCCTAGACAAGATTTGACAGTGAGAAGGGACGCCTGTACTAAATGGTTTCCCATTGCCTTATATAGTAGTGAAGCTGTTGATATATTTATGGAACGACCTTGGCATAATTTTTTTAAGGTGTATATTTCTTTTTTATTTTATATTTTGTATGTATATAAGATTGGTAAAAAATATTAAATTGTTTGGTGATTTAAAAAAAACGTGTTTAGTTTTACTCTTTACATTGACACAGAAAAGCAGTAGTGGCAAGACACTCTTTTTTTTACATCCAATTTTGTTTGCCAGAGTTAATAAAAAAATATATTCTCTCAAAGGTAGTTGGATCTCGCGACCTTGACGTGTGGTCGACACTGTCGCACTGAACTACGGTGGGCTAAAATTGTATTGTTATGCATAAGTACATATAGATTTCATATATTTGTTCTATTTAAGGACGCTAGAGAGTTTTTGAATGTGCACAACAAAACAGGTGACCTGGTGACGTCATTCCTTTGTAAACGATTTTCAATAGGCAACGTAACGTTAATATCGGTAAGTAATTATTTAATTTAATAGTATTTTTTGATGCTTTTAAATATTTTATTTCGACAGGATTTGAACCTATGATAATGTTCGATGAATATAATTCATAAAACGCACGATCTTGTGAACTTTTGAAAAGTCGTTTTAATTTACTTGTTTTTAATATATTTTTAATGATAGCCTCATTATATGATAATATAATGAGGCTTAGAAAATATAATGATAGCCTCACGAATAGAGTTATGCCGCTTTTTATTCAAAATATATATAAAAATCAGTCATAATGCCTACTTAAACAAAATACATGCTTTATTTATATAATAAAAAGTATTTATTTAAAAAACATATCAATAGATTAATTCGTCATTTTTGAAATCCGTCGAAATGTGAATTAAAAATATTAAAAAAAGACAGATAAAATGTTTATTAAGTAATTTCAGGATGGAGATAAAAGAGATTATTACGTAGATCTCAATTGTGGTAGCAAATGCATTTGTTTAATGCTCGAGCCGAAAATGCAAGAGATCTTGTGTAGCTCCACGACCATATGCGATACATTAGTTATTGAAGAGGATAATACAGACAATGTTCAGTTGTATAGGTATTTGTTATCCTTTTTTTTCGGCTTCACGCTGTATCTTCACACGGTAGGGTAGGCAGGGGGAACATGGGAACCTAGTGTTAAGTAAAACACTCCATTCCACTTCCGTTCCCCACTTTCCGCCGATCTTGAGGCATTATGTTGAGTGTTGAGTGGCGGAACTCAACGCCGTGTTGTTGTTGCCTTGTTGTTGTTGTCAGAATCGAAGAGATGAAAACATTAAATATTTAATTTGTAATTTCATTTCCTCGAGTGGGGATCGAACCCACAACCTGTCGTTTACAGTCACAGGCCTCAAAAGGAAAAATCCTTTTTTTTTTTTATAAAATCCAAAAAGTCCGTTTAAGACGCAGGTGGTTGTGGGTTCATAAATTAATTTAATTGATAAGTATAATCGCTTGCATTCTTTTACTGTTTAATTATAATTTTTAATTGTTATTTTTTTATATAAAAAAAATATAATTACATCATGCTTATTCTCACGAAAAACTTCATAGATTATAACATGCATACAGACATACCTACATACATACAATAAAATAATGTTAATTATATGCTATCGATATAATTTTTAAAATATGTTTCGTGTAAGTAAATTTATAAAAAAAAAGTTGTTATATAAAAAAAGTTACTTAATAAAAATAATTTTAAAAACGACAGATTCAAACGCCACGCCACTTATACCTCATTGCCTCTAGAATTCGATAAGAAGTAGTAAAAAAGGATGTTTTTCTTTTATTTAACAGGAAGTTGCCGGATACTGTAATATCTGTTACGATAGCGGATCCTTGTAAAATGCATTCTTCGATTGTTTTAAAAGACTGTGACGTCACACTAGTTATTAGTTCTAGAAGTAATTTGAAGGGGATCGATAAAGCTTTGAGAAACATATTTCATACTAAATATCAGGTAATTTGATATCTATAATGCTGTCGACGAGTCGTGGCTCCTCTGAGGCTAGGCTTGCTAAACTGGTCATTTCTTACCGTTTTTCTCTCGAGAATTAAATAATTAAAAGTAAAAATTGCCTGTCGTGGCGCACAAGCGTGTGACTGTAACCGACACGTTCTGTGTTCGATCCCCACACGAGGAAATGAAATATTTAATATTTTCAATTTAAATATTTAATGTTTCATTTCTTCGCTCTGGTAATAAGGCAACGCGCGGTGTTGAATTCCGCTACTCAACACGCATTGAGGAACGGAAGTGGAACGCAGTGTCTTAACACTAGGTTCCCGAGTTCCCTCTGACTTCCCTGCGTAGTGCGGGATACAGCGTGAAGATGAAAAAAAAAAAATAAAATAAAATGTTTAAAACAAGTCTGCTCAGCTGTAGCGTGGCTGATTAAAACGCAAAATTTTGAAAATTGGGTATATGGTAAACAAGGTGTCTTATCACTAGGTTCCCTTTGCCTACTTAATCGCGCGAAGAAAAAAATGTGTTTTTTCTATTATTACTATAATGGTTTATTTTACATGACATTATTTGAAATGGTCAAGCGCCAGTCAAACTCGCCAAGGGTTCCGTACTAATTTCTCTCTTGTAAAGATTTTAAATTAGCTTTTTAATAAGTTTTATTTTGTCTCAGCTACTTATAGATATCGATGAGGAAAGAAATGTATCGTTGCGTAAAAGGGAAACACGGCGACTTGACACTTCTGTAAGTGAAACCAAATGATTATAATTGTATTTATATATATATATATATATATATATATATATATATATATATATATATATATATATATATATATATATATATATATATATATATATATATATATATATATATATATATTATCGTTTTGTTTTTTATGAAATATATATTTTTTATATGTAAATCAAATTGACATATTATAAATATAGTAGGTATATTTATAATATGTCATTTTGATTTGCATGCGAAAAACCTGGGAAAAGAATATGGTATTATATTTTTAATTTCGTACTTCATCTGTCTAACCCTAAAATTATATTTAAAAAAAGTTGTGGGTAATATTAAAATTTCCATGATAAATTAATTAATGCCAGTTCGTATATCGTGCAGGAAGAGGACACTAGGTTTTCACATCCCGTGGAAATTGAACGACGGAAACATTCAGGTGATTACGTCTTTTAATTTATTTTTTATATGGAACTAAGTATTATATTTTTAATTTAACTGTTTTTTTTTTTTGGAAAACGTTCACGTTTTTGAGGTTAAATGTTGAGTGATTCATGAACTGAGTGATTGTGACATTTTGTGAGGTGCTGTTGTGGAAGAATTAAAAGGTTAATTAAATGATTTACTTTCAGGATATATTTCGAGAAATAAGCACCTCGTGTCATGGCAGTCCCCCTCCACAGCTTCCACTTCGTCTCTTGCCTTGGTGAATATTTTATATTTATTATATACATATAGCCGTTGTGGTACAGTCGATGATGGACAATGTGAATTCGATTCCCACTGAGGGATTTTTTTTTATATTTACATTTAGTTGCTACAGTGAAAGACAAACGCGGCGTTGGATTTCGTCAATCAACACGCAATGTGTCATAAAATTCAACGGTACGGCAGAACGGAGTGTCTTAACACTACGGCTCCTTTATTTTGTTAATTAATATTTAAGAAATAGTATAACATTTTCATTTATAAACATCAAAATAAAACACAATATGTTGAACGAAACTTGAATAAATACAATAGTGAAAACTGCATTTAAATCGTGTAAGCCGTTTCTGAGATTGCTTGAGCTTGAACTAATACAGACTAACAGACAATATTTTTGAAATCATTGTTTATGTTTTTTAGCGATTTTAAATGCTACCAATGATACATTTTTTCGTACGTATATCTGCCATGTATTATTAACGCCTAATTTTTACGATTTTATTATAGGTATTGATTTGAAATATTTTAAGATTTATATAAGTAATTAAATATTGCGAAAGATCGTGGCACATTAAACAAATTTTAAAACCACACTTAGAAAAGAATTTAACTTTTTTAGTAGAAAATATCCTACATAGATGCTAACAACATAAATAAATTGTAACAAGCGTATAAGAATTGTGACGTAACATGATGAGAACCTATTGCTTAGTGGTCAGAGCACTTGGATGGTATAGACCCAGAGGCGCGGGTTCAAATCTTGTTACGTACCAAATTGTATACTTCTTTCAAATAAGTGATTATAGCCTATATAAAGAAAATCAACCGAAAGTGTTAATTTAAAGGATGCCTAGTCAGCTAATTTACTGGAAAGACTAGACTGGGCCATGGTATAGTTACTATAAGTAATAGGCTATCATGGCGCAGTGAGACTGAAAAAACGGTGATTGCGGATTTGATCCCCACTCTTTAGTCTTTCACCGTCTGGAGTCGACTGTTTTTGAATCTCTCTTTTTTCTCTGGTTAGAAAAAGAGATTTAGTTCCACAATTTAAAACACAGTGTTTTAAACTTTGCAAAAAGTGAAGAATGAAACTAATATAAATTAAAAAAAATAAATACATTAAAATAATTCGAATAACTAACTATCATCAATAGTTACTATTTTGTTTTCAGTTAAAAGATAAACTGTCAGTTCCGGGCTACAGGTTCAACAAAGAACCAACAAGCATATGTGCTGAGCCTGACCTGTCATGCGTCACTGAAGTCACTGAAACAGAAGAAAATATTAATACGTCACAAACACAGAGTACACTGAAATTAAAAACTTTTGGTGTTTGCAATAAGAAAGTTATCAAAAGTGATAATTTTAAAAGTCAAAGTGACACTGACATTTCTAAAGAACAAAAACTATGTAAACTTCCTATTGAAAATGATAATGAAAACTCAATCAGTTGTTTGTTAGTAGCTACCATCGGTTCAGCGGATGATTCAGTAATAAATGATACAATAGAACGATTGCCAAAACATAAAGAGATAAATACAGATAATATAGTAGATTTACTAACGCGAGAAGCTTTACAATTCCAAAGCGACAATAGTAATAACAAAAACATAGATACAGTAGATGCCAATATGATAAGAAATAAAAATTTAGATAAATTAGTGCAAATGAAACGAACAATCATAAGTAATACTACAACAGATGAATCAAATACAGAAGTTTATGAAGACACTCCCAATATATTAAATTTACAAAAAGAAATAATTGCTAACACAATGTGTGAGGATATAGAAGAAATTAATACGGACAAACAAACATACGATATTCAAGCTGTAGAAGATTTTTTCTCACAACATTTCACCGAAAACCGAGACGGTGATATAGTTATAAGTCCAACTTTGGCTAAGAAAATGAATAAAACTAGTTCAGAGTCGAGTGAATCATTCGATTTTCCTATAACTAATATTGATACGGAATTCAATTTAGTGAAGTTGAAATTGTAAAGTGCTTAACGATATTGTTGATAAAGTGTGTAAAGATTTTGATAAATATACAGAATTACTTAACGATGACTTGATTATATATCAGAATGATATAACTAAAGTCGATTCTCAGATGCCTTTAAATGAAGTCACTAATAAAAATATTGAAACTCGTAACAAACAAAGTAAAAAAAAAACACCCAAACCAAAACTAAAGAGTATTAAGCTTAATTTCCCAAAACAAAGCCCAGTAGAAAGAGAATAAATAAATTAGACATAGAAAATTGTAAACGAATGTCTCCTATTAAAGAAAGGGAAAGCACGATTGAAGATTCAAACTTAAAAGAAAATTGTCCGGAGGAAGTAGACAAGAAATCAGATGAAGGTAATTATGAAACACCATTATTAAGACGCAAAGAAAATTATATTCTCCTAAAGATGATAATAAAGTAAATGAAGGAGTCGGAATTCATATTTCAGAGACCGAAGAAGACACTGTTCCGTCCGCTTTTAAAGTCTACGATAAAACTCCCAAGTCTCTAGCGACATCGTATAAAGAAATAGATATAATACGCAAAGATTCAATACGAAGGATAAGAACAAAAAACTGTTGACAGAAAGTGTTTCACCAAGAACTAGGAAAATGAACGACATGTTTGATAATCTAAGAAAGATTGAAGATAACCAAGAGAAATTATGCTGGCTGATAAAAAGACAAGGAATAAAAAATTGCAGTGTACAATTTTCACAGTGATAGTGAAGAAGAAGATTTCGAGTTGAAAAAATCTAAAAAAAAGTCTAGCACAAGGCCGGGTAGCGATGTGTCGAGTAAACATCGAGTGACTCGACGTAGCAAAAGACTTAATAAAGTGAACAATAGTGAAATTAAACTAAATGTTACTGAAAATATTAGTAAGAAACCTAAACCTAAAACCGTTAGGACGACGAGGGCAAACACGAAAAAACTAAATTTAATATCTAGACCAGATTTAGAAGATGAGCGTATGAGAGACAGTGTAGCAGACGTGCTAAATACTTCACTTGTGATCGAAGAACCAAAAGACGATTTAAATGAAGTAGAACCAATTATAAATGAACCGAAAATGGAAACCATCAATGTTGAAGTAGTAAAGAATAAGAAAGTTATAAAAAGAGATCTCTCACTTAAGAAAAGAAACAAAGACAATCAAATGGAAACAATACTCAGCGATCAGGATTCGGAAAGTCCGTTGCCAGTTCTGATCGTGGAAAAAGTACAAATACACAGAGAAGCTGATGATTCAGTTAAATCTGTTATATTAGATAATTTGAAAGACATATGCGAATTCAATACAACGCAAATTTACTTGAAGATTTAGAAACATATAATAAGAGCCCTCCCAAATTGAATATTACTGATGAATTCAACAAAGCCAATACACAAAGTGCAACGCTTAAACAAAATAAGAAAGTAAATGGTAAATCTAAACAAGAAACAAATAAAGCACGAAAATTATCAAATAGTTCAAAAAATAATGATAAAAATAAGTCTAAAGCTAAGAAAACTAAAACGCGGAAGTTATCTATGGTTTCACATGAAAGTGATACAACGGAAATAGTAAAGATTATTCTGATATAACAATCGCTACAATAGGGCGGTCACCAATCACAGCGCGGGGCCACCTCGACGACGCACCCCCTAACACAGAACAATTGAACCAAACAGTTGCACCTAGATATCTAGAAATGGAAGACCTAAATCAATCAGCTCAAGAATATTTTGAAAAGCTGACACAACAGCTAAATGCAAGTGTTCGCTCTAGAACAGACTCGATTATAAATGAAGTGAATGCTACAAGAATTAATGATTCACCGGAGAAATTAGACGCAATTGTACTAGATAGGTCTCCATCGGTGTCCGTAGCGCGGCTCAGTCCGCAGGAAATAAGGAAATGGCTGCCAACACGAATGAATTCGATATTTGGATCCAATCAGACTTCAGAAATGTCTATTAGAATAACAAGAAGTCAGTCTAACAATAGTAAAAAAGATGCAGAGTCAAATTCAATAAAATGTACGCAATACGTAAATCAATGATATCACCTATTAAAATGTTTGGTGAAATAGACAAAGCTAAATCAAGTGGTGTTGGCGATGATTATGTTAATCGTATTAAAGGTACGTTTTCTTTGTTTATTACACTAAATTATTTGCGTTCTTCTTTGTTATAATAGTGTTTTATTTTTGTTTTATGTAAAGTTATTATAAGCTGATAGGACAAGGTGCGGCGTTAAGCTTCACCATTTTTAATATAATTTTAGCAAAAAACTATAAACTTTCTCTTTATATAAAATTAAAGTAATAAAAAAAATATTTTTTTTAATACAAAAATTAATTATAATTTAAAAATACTATATCTATGTCATTTTTAAATTAAGGTACAATATCCCGAAAAATTCTCAAGCCTCAAGGTCCGAAATCACCTAAAAGTTCTAAATGTAATGAAAATATTTCAAAAGATATCAATTCGTCTACGATTTCAAGGCAAAATACTAAATTAGTTCTAAAAGAAAATCATCTTCGCTAATATTAAGTGTTCCCAAAATGAAGAGAGTCAATAGCAAAAGTACAATTGCTACCGTAGAGGTTTCTGGAAGCAGTTCTAGTATACAAGAGTGGTTTCATCGTAACGATCGTGAAAATCCCATGGGTAAGATTAATTAATAGCCGTGACAAACGATCGAACCGATCTCGATCTTAGTTCGCCATCGAACCATGTTTTCAAGGAGAACCATCCTCCACACGATCGAACATGGTTCGATGGCACCCAAATTCGAGGTTCGGTTCGATCGTCTGTCCAAGCTATAATAAGTGTGTTTTTCTACATAAAAAATTAAAACTTATATAGTAGGTTTATATGTTAATAGTTAATAGTTATCTCAATATTTGTCTGTCCTTTCTTGTTTGAACTTTCGTATTCTGCATGTAGCAGGGTAGGCAGAAGGCACTTGGGAAACTAGTGACGGGACACTCCGTTGTGTTCGCTATAGTGAGAAATGAAGGCATAATGTTTAAATCAATATGAAATCCATGATTAAGATGAAGAAGTGTTTTATAATTATGTTCTCTTTATCTAAATTGCTACTTGCGGGATACAGCGTGAAGCTCAAATAATATCTATAAAAATATAAAACGGAATAAAATAATGCAATTTACAGAAAGTTTAGATCAATCACTAAAGGACCATTTAGAACAAATAATGGAGAAATTGGACACTACGCTGGTCGAAATACATCATATGACGAGTAAAAAGTGAGTTGTATATCATTTGTGCTTGTTTTATTTCTTTTGATGGTATATTTCTCTTAGCTTCACGCTGTATACCGTATAAGGCAGGGTATGCAGAAGGAACGTGGGAACGTAGTGTTAAAAAACTTCCTTCCGTTTGCCACTTTCCGCGGAGTTTGAGGCATTGTGGTTCAGTGGCGGAACTCTACGCCGCGCTTTGTCTTATTACCAAAGCGAATATGCGAGAACATGAAATATATATTTAGCTTGAAAATATTAAATGTTTCATTTCCTGCAGTGAGGATTGAACCTACCACCTGCCGTTGATAGTTACACGCTTGTGCTCCGACGCAACGACAGCCCTTAAAGTTTCTTTTTGCAATGTACACTCGGGAAGGAAAAACATCAAAATTAATAAAAATCTTAAAATTAATTTGTGCAGACATTTTCATGGCTGCCACGACTCGTTGACCCTACTATACACAGATAGAAGATTGGTCTAAAAAGTTCGAACAATGTATAGTGTACAATTGCATACTGATATTAATAATCGCAAATTTATGAGTGCATTTAACTTTTAAAATGTTTAACTTTAAGTTTACTTATAGTAAATCTGTAACGGCTTAATGTCTGTCTGCACATAAAAGATGTTTAAAAAAAAACTTATAAGGGACGTTTATTAATGTAATAGTGCCCATAATGGTGGTTTTTTTAGATTTTTGACTGTTTGTTTTGGACTGTTTGCTTGTTACTCGCTAATCTCGGAAACTGCCAAAAGATTATAAATACAGTTTTCAGCATAATATTTTGGCAACGTTTCCTCCATGTTTTGTTTTGACTTGTTTATATAGACATTGTCTTAAAGTGATAATGTTATTCGAACAAGATAATAATTGAGATTAGTAGAAAGTGAAGCCTGTCGTGGCGCAGCGGCACCAGCGGTGACTGCAAGCGATAGCTTGTGAGTTCGATCCCGCCTCAGGAAATGAAAATTTAATATTTTCAAATTGAACATGTAATGTTTCTATTTCTTCGCTCTAGTAATAAGACAAAGCGCGGCGTTGAGTTCCGCCACTCAACATGCATGCCTCAAATTCGGTGGAAATTGGGGAACGGAAGTGGAACGGAGTGTCTTCACACTAGGTTCCCAAGTTCCCTCTGCCTACCCTGCCACGTGCGGGATACAGCGTGAAGCTAAGTAGATTAGTTATTAAAAGTAGTGTACTTTAACGTTATATTTTTAATTTTAAAAATATTTCATAGGTTCATAAATATGTTTGTCGATGCACAAAAGCACCTAAACGAATTGAAGGCGGACCGACGTCGCTTGTACAGAGAGACGGCGACGCGCACTATAGCTGATATAGTCAATATAATGGACGGGAAGTTCGCTGATTTGGATAAAAGGTTTGCTTTAGTTGATTATTTAAATGGATTATTTTAATTTTATGTGAGATTTATTAAACTTTTTTGATACTTATATATCACTCACTCACTCAGCTTCACGCTGTATCCCGCACATGGCAGGGTAGGCAGAAGTAAATTGAGAACTTAGTGTTAAGACCTCCGTTCCACTTCCGTTCCCCATTTTCCCGCCGTATTTGGATATTGAGTGGCGGAACTCATCGCCTCGTTTTGCCTTTTTACCAGAGCGAAGAAATGAAAACATTAAATATTTAAATTGAAAACATTAAATATTTCACTTCTTCGAGTGGGAATCGAACCCACATCTTATCGATTACAGTCACAACATTATGCGCTGCGCCACGACAGGCCTGATAGTATTTATATAGTATCTACTTCGGAGGAAAGTTGGAAAGAAACGGAGTGTCTTAACACTAGGTTCCCAAGTTCCCTCCGCCTACCACTTTCTGTACGTGGAAGGTATATTAAAAGATATTATAAAGAACGTATATTAAAATAATAGGATCCAACATATATAGATAACATATAGGATTTTTTTTTAATTTTTGTCTGTTTATCTGTTCGTCTGTACTCGCTGATATCAAAAACGGCTAACCAGATTGAAATATAGTTTTTACTTAGCTTCATGCTGTATCCCGCATATTGCAGGGTAGGCAGAAAGAACTTTGGAAGCTAGTGTTAAGACACTTCGTACCACTTTTGTTTCCCTCTTCCGGTGAATTTGTGGCATTGCATGTGGAGTGGCGGAACTCAATGCCATGTTTTGCCTTGTTTGTACCAAAGCGAAGAAATAAAAATATTGATTTGAAAATATTAAATATATCATTTCCTCGAGTGGGGATCAAATTCAAATTCAAATTCAAAATATTTTATTCAAAATAAGAAGTTACAAGCTTCGTTTTTTGAACGTCAAACAATTTACCACCAGTTCACTAAAGTTATTGCCTCAGACTTGAGAAGAACCGGCGAAAGAAACTCAGCGGGACATGTCCTTTTTTTTTAATCAAAACTTTACATTATATATATGTGAGAATGATACACTTGAAACAGCCTGGAGCGAGCATTTTATTCCCAAGGCGTGTTATCTTTTATGAAATCGTTAATATGGTAATAACCTTTAACACACAAACGTCTTTTCACAACCTTTTTAAATTGTGAAACAGATCGAACCCGCAACCTGTCGATCCCACAACCTGTCGATTACAGTCACACGCTTGTGCCGCTGCCGCTTGCCGCTAAAATAAATAAATATATATATATATATATATATATATATATATATATATATATATATATATATATATATATATATATATATATTATTTGATATTTTTATTCTTATTTATATTTCTTATAGATCTCAAGAACTCGATGAGCAATTCATTGAAAATATAAAAATTAAAGCCAAAGAACTTATACGTGAGGATTGCCAACAGAAGAGGGCAATGGTGACGTTGCTACAAGAAGATATACACACCGTGTTAAAACAAACTGGCAATAGAAATGATTAATTGTCCCATAGTTTTAATATGTATTTAAATATTTATTTAGTAATTATTATTAATTATATAAGAAAATGGTGTGATAATTTTTTTTTATAAATCTATACTTTGAAGTGTATAGGTTATAGGTGATGGCGTTTCAAGATTTAGTGTATTTAATTTGAAATATTTTGTTTATTTATAATATATATTGTATATTTATTATTTTCATGAATTACTGTCTTAGACCACTTTAGCTGGGATGTCACTAGAAATAATTTTAATTTTAAAATGTGTATATATTATTTTGGTCAAAAACTGAATATTAATTTGCTGTATATAAGATTTTATTATTGTTTAATTTTTCAATTAATAAGTCCTTTACTATATGCAGCTATTTATTCTGAAATAATTATTATTTCAGACCACTCGATGGAATTTAAAAGGACAAATTACATATTTTAATTCTATTTTAAGTTTAATAATTGTTATTGATTTTAATTTAATGTTTCACTTAATAAATGTTATTTGTATTAAATTTTTTTTTTTTTAAAAGGGGAGAAATGATTTATATATAACGGTACGACGACAACTTTAATAAAGAAATTGTGATTTCTAGTTTATAAATTATGAATTAATAATGTGAATTATCAATCTTACAAATGTTTTCATGATTTATCGGTTATAAAACCTAAGTTAATTAGTGGTAAATTACAATAATTGCTATTGATAAAATATTAGTAAATGATTGATGACAACTAGTTTTTGTAAAATTCATTGTGGGGGTAGTGGTATAAATATGAGTCATTTTTGATACTCGTATCCTAAGACATATTCGCCGTCGCCGTAAGAGGCGACAAGGCCAGTCCTTTCTCACGGCACGTCCAGACGAGGCCAGACGGTCACAGACCATCCTGATTAGCGTACACAGGGCAGTCTCCTGCGATCGCTGTTTCTTTCACGAGCGTCCATAAAATCCCGTATATATTTCTTCAGGGGTGAGCCACACTCGCCCCTCCACGCCCGGTGACGCTGTAAAGACCAACCCAGGTCAACCGCACTTAAGTCACTCAGAAAGAAAAAAAAAGATACTCGTGGTATTTTCACTGGCATTCTCACATTAGCACTAGCAAAGAATAAGAAGTCTTTATTATTATAAATAAAAGTGTTTGTAGTGATCTTCAGTCTTATATATTGTCAGGGAAAGTTGAGACATTATTGAAGAAAATGACGACAGTGTTGCTGGCGTCAATATTTTTAAAAACAACTCTTCACCGTCTGTTTTGATATATATAATTCATATTTGAATCTAAATTGGTTTTCTGCATTGTAGGCATTGTATGCAATTTACATTAAAATATTTTATTCAAAATAAGAAATTAGGAGCTTAATTTTTTGAACGTCAAACAATTTACCACCGGTTCACTAAAGTTAATGCCTCAGACCTAAAGAAACTTAGCGGGACATTTCAATTTTTTTTAATCAATTGGTTTACAATTTGATATTTAAGTGACAATAATACCTTTGAAATAGACTGGAGCGAGTATTTCATTTCCATGGCGTACCATCGTTTCTAAAATCATTAATTTGGTAATAACCTTTAACACAAACAACTTTTTTTGAAATTGTGAAACAGAAAATATTCGGACGATTTCTGTGAAAATATTGTAAAAGCGTAGGTACACCGAATTAAGGACTCGATGCAATCGAGTTACAGGCGCAATAAGTTTAAGCTTATTTCTAATATTCATAGTATGTACATCATATACATAAGATGAATACTAGAAATGAAAATGTTTCTTAACATACATAACAGTTTCAAAAATGTATTGTAATGCAACTGTTAATATGTATTTTCTTTAATATCCCTTAAAAAATCTTTAGAAGAAAGAAAGATCGACATAATAATGGTAATTCCCTTGCCTTCCCTTCAGCCCTTTATTGGCTGCATTACCCCAAAGTAAAATGCCATAGGACATTATACTATGAAAGTTGGTAAAATAAACAAGGCGAGCCGTTTCTTCGTCAGTTAATAATTTGTTGTTTTTTTACCGCGAAAGCTGCAGAGCTCAGTCTCTTTGGTACTTTATCAATATGAGGTCCCCACTGAAATTGGGAGTCAATGGTATCAACATGGATCCTGTTAATTCTTCAGCTTCACCATTCAGTAGATCGGCTTTCACAATTTTCGTGTTAGGGTTCTGAATATTATACAATTTGTTTTTTTTACTATTCAATAGTAACTAGTTATGTATGCGACAATCCTAAGGCACCGCGTTCGCCGAAGACCACCCACTTCGGCCATGTACCGGCAATTCTTGCGTAATATTGGATCACACCATTTATTTGCGACAATTCTAAAGCCAGCGTTTGCCAAAGACCACCCACGGCGGCCCTGTACCGGCAATTCTTGCGCAATCAGACCACACCAAACCATCTTTTTCCAATAACTCTGTCTTAATGTTTAAGTTCCCTCACTACATTAATCGATATTTGGACTTCATAACTCACTCTGTGTACCACTTCAACACATGAAGTCACATTTAGTTTTAATTAATATTAATAAATTTAGTTTAAAGTAAATTTGGTTTTATTTGAGTCCTTCGGCTGCGAACAACGTAATTAACTTATTAGCACTAAGAGCATTGTTTACATCGTCTTATACACTTTGGCTTTGCGTTTTAAAAATTAACGAAATATCATCAACAAATAATACTATCTCATGGCTCCTTCCAACTAAATAAGGTAAATCATGTATATATATTAAAAGAGAAAAGGACCAAGAATAGATCCCTGTGGGACCCCCATACTGATTAATGACCCAGAAGTTTCTTACCATTCACATCAACCCTCTGAACCCTTTTAGTTAAAATTAAACAATAGGTCAGACGAAACTACTTAAAAGAGACATCTCTGTTTTCTGTCCACTGTCAATTATAGTAGGTGTTGAGTGGCGGAACTCAACGCCGTGCTTGTCTTGCAACAATGGACAATATCATATATATATATATATATATATATATATATATATATATATATATATATATATATATATATATATATATATATATATATATATATATATATAGATATATATCTATATATATATATATATATATATATAT
>CM032408.1:0-111095 GCA_019049475.1 Eueides isabella
ACCTAACCTAACCTAACCTAACCTAACCTAACCTAAATATAAAACTGGTAATTTATGGGATATGTCAGTAAAATTGCTTGGTACTATTATAAGTAGTATTGCTCCTTACCTCGCGTATGTTTTTAATAGATGTATAGAAACCGGTACTTTTCCAGACTTAATGAAATATAGTAAAATAGTACCGCTTTTCAAAAAAAAAATGGAGATAGACTTGATCCTGGAAACTACAGACCAATATCGATTTTACCATCATTAAGCTAAATATTTGAAAAAATAATTTTTGACCAGATCTCACTATTCACACATAGAAACAACTCTATACATAGTGAGCAATATGGTTTCACCAAAGACAAGCCAACGACAGATGCGGGTGCTGCACTTCTCAAGCACATCTATGACGCATGGGAGAGATCGCAAAATGTAGTTGGAGTGTTTTGCGATCGATCCAAAGCCTTTGATTGTGTAGACCATGAAACTTTGCTATTAAAACTTTCTCACTACGGCATACAGGACGCAGCTCTTGACCTTGTTGCCTCGTATTTAACTCAAAGAATCCAGAAGGTTAATATAAATAATGTAAAATCGTCTGGATCTCCTCTAAGAATGGGCGTTCCACAAGGTTCCATTCTCGGTCCCCTTTTATTTTTGTTATATATAAACGATTTACCATTTTATGCAAAGAATTTATGCGACATTGTACTATTCGCTGATGATACTTCTCTTATATTTAAAATTGACAGAAGTAAAGTTAACTTTGACGAAGTGAATATTGCTTTTTCGCATATTATTCATTGGTTTGACGCAAATAACCTTATGTTAAATGCAAAAAAAACTAAATGTATACAATTTTCGTTACCTAACGTTAGAAAACAAAATTTTTATCTTCCTATTAAAGGTGAACCTGTCGAGGTGACGGAATCAACGGTGTTTTTTGGTATAACTATAGATTCCAAGCTTCAGTGGAATTCCCATCTTGCAACACTCGCAGATAAACTCAGCAAAGCCGCGTTCGCAGTTAAAAAAGTAAGGCAAATTACGGTCATTAATACTGCCCGACTAGTTTATTTTAGTTATTTTCATAGTATTCTTTCTTATGGGATGCTAATATGGGGCAGCGCTGCCGATATTAATTCAATATTTATACTGCAAAAAAGAGCCGTAAGATCTATTTATAATCTTAAAGCTCGAGATTCTCTGCGAGATGTTTTTAAGGATACAGGTATTCTTACGGTTGCTTCTCAATATATTTTTTACAATATTTTGTTTGTCCGGCAACATATTCAGTGCTATAGCAAACACAGACACACGATTGGGACGAGAAACAAGGACAAACTTGTGACGCCTAGTTATCGCCTCCAAAAAGTAAATAAGTCATTTATGGGTCTGAGTATACGTATGTACAATAGTATGCCGCAGTGTATTTTGAATTTGCCACTAGAGAAGTTTAAAGTAAATGTTAAAGTAATGTTAATTAAGAAAGCGTACTACACTGTCGAAGAATATATGAATGATAAAAATGTATTTAAATAAGGTCATTTGAATTTCATGCAGGATAATCACTATTGTATTAAACAATGAATTTGTGACTTTATTCGATATTGAAAAGAGCAACTGTTGAGTTTCTTGCCGGCTCTTCTCAGCAGAACTGCATTCCGAGCCGGTGGTAATTTTATGTTGTGACGATTCAAAGTGCTTGCTAAAGCCTATTTGAATAAAGAATATTTTGAATTTGAATTTGAATTTATACACAAGTGTTTAATTTACTTGTATATATAATATAATAAACAAATAATATTAAGAGTCTTAAAACATATCCGTGGCAAACAAAGTCTCCGTTTACCATGATGGAGGTTGCTAGTTAATAACAATAAAAAAAATAAAAAACCTAGCCTAACTTAACCTAGGGAACCCGGGAACCTAGTGTTAAGACAATCCGTTCCATGTTGAGTGGCGGAACTCAACGCCGCGGGTTGCCTTATAACCAGAGCGTAAAAAAACTAATAGCAGTCGTGGGACTGCCGATAGAAGTGAAAACGGAACTATTAAGTTGAGAGTAATTAAAACTATATGCAAAAATTATATGGATTTTTTTATGTTTTATTTATTAGTTACATATGATGGGTTAAACAAATCATGAACAAAATATAAATACAAAGTGGTTGAAAAAATAATTAATATACAATTATCTTAATTATACATAGTATTTATATTTACACGAATTTCAATGAATTCAAGTTTGAACATTATTTTCATTATTTACATCATTGTCGTGACTCACAAAATTATACTTATCCAAAAGCGTCCAACGCGCACATAATACAGTCAGAAATAGTCGATGTATTAGTGTATACTAGCGCACGCGCAGTAGCCTGTGTACACACACAGGCTACTGCGCGCGCGCTAGTCTGGGTCTCCATAGCGATAGATATACTATTATCATTAGCATGTCGGTGACGCGTACCGAGGAATTTACCCTCTACCAAAACGCTCAACGCGCCTAAAGAAGTTTTCACTTCAAAAAAAAAAACATTAAATATTTAAATTGAAAATAATAAATGTTTCATTTCCTCAACTGGGGATCGAACGTAGAACCTATCGGTTACAGTCACACTCTTGTGCCGCTGTGCCACGACAGGCCTCAATTATATCATAATTTTATCAATATATCAATCACTTTTTGAATTTTATACAAATTGTAATTAATTTTTAGTGAATTACCAAATGATATTTGATGTTTTATTCTAACTTAAGTTATATTGATAAACACTTTTAATAAAAAAATAAAAAAATAAATAAAAAAAAATGCACTGAATAAATAATAACTAAAGGACTTACAAAGATTCTGATTACGTCAGAGGGACGAGCAATAAAAAAAAACTAACCTTTTTTTTTTGTTTACCCGGAGGAATCTGCTTACAGATACCTCCTCAAGCGGGGACTTGAGAAGATTATGCGGGGTTGGGACGACTGTCCCTGAAGGAGACAGTCTAAAGATACTACTTCAGAAGGAAGTAGCCCGACCCGCTAAACCATCCGGGGTGTTGCTCTACTCTGCAATGAGGACGAGGTCACGGGATATGAGAAGCGCTCCGCAACCCTGTCAGCAGCTATCCACAAACGAAACCTCTCCCGGGGGAGCAACTTGATACATTCCCCTCTCTCCGCTTAGTGTCGCCCAAGAAAACAAAAGGCGCGCACCACCACTGGCCTCTAAGTGGGCAGAAGAATCACGGACTCTGCGAATACCGTGACGGCCTTCCACTCGTGCTCGCCACTGACCATGGCCCGCACTAACACCGGCAATGACCGCGGTTAAAACGGCGCGGTGATTTTCCCAAGCAGCAGACTTGGCGAGTGTGCCGCGCCAAGTCTTCCGCTCCATCTTCATAGTGATGACTCGTCGCTGTTGGTTCTCTACGTACCACCCGACACAAATACCGTCCAAAGCATCCGTGCCCAGTCAGCAACTGTGTCAGGCGGTATTTGAGAGGTCCAAACTTACGAACAACCCATTCCCTAAGTATGGGCCGGATCGCAGTCACTAACTCATGACTAGCTCCTGGGTTACCACACCTCTCCGTCCACACCTGCAGAACTTCCGCGCTTGCGTCTGCTCGCCCCATTTTTTTTTTTTATGGAAGAGACGGCAAACGAGCGTACGGGTCACCTGGTGGTAAGTGATCACCGTCGTCCACGGCCCCGAGTAACTCCAGAAGAGCTACAGGGGCGTTGCCGTCTTTTAAGGTCGATGGGCACCGGTGCCCGGCATTACCTAATGCGAAACGCAGTGGCCAAAGCCACTACTTAACGCCGGTCTTAAATGCCGGGGGTGGTAACAATCCGGTCGAGTCTGCCCATTCGTGTTGCCATTACTAGCAACGTGACTCTACCACACGCACTTTAGTCGCCTCTTACGACACCATCAGTACCAGGGTGATCCTATTCTAAGCCGGGATCACACGGCAGATCCCCCATCTCGATTACTCGCTGTGGCGGGTCATCACCACGCAAAAAAACGGCGCCGGTACACTGCCGTGCCGTGAGAGCCAAGGCGACATGCGAGCCAACATGCATGCCCCCTCAAAAGACACCGTCCGGTATGCCCGAGCCACTCGCTGTGCCATGGTCCGCTGTGGACGTCGCAGTAGGGCCGCAATTTGGCGACTGAGAGTGCCAGCCCATATGGGCGCACCGTACAGTGCCATGGAGCGTACCACATTCACGTACAAGCGCCGGCACGCACCGTCAGGCCCATCAACATTGGGAAGACCACCAAGCGTCGGAAGTGCTCATGAAAGGCCCATTTATTGTCGAGGACAAGACCAAAATACCTCATACTTGACCCGATGGACGTGTCACCTACAACATAGTTGCTTTTTTTAGGAGGTCCTTTACGCGGTCCATGAAATGTCATGGCTTCCGACTTATGCAGCGCCACTTCTAAGCCAAGTGTCATAATACGCTGCACTACTTGCGCCACGCTAACTGTAGCCAACAAAGCTGCCTCGCGGTAGCTAATGTCACGGGCCGTAACCAGGGTATCATCAGCATAGCACGTTACGCTGACACCCCGGGTATTGATTCCTCGTAGCACCCAGTCATAGCCGATGTTCCACAAGACGGGCCCGAGAACAGACTCCTGCGGAACACCACATGACATTTTCCACCTGGCCCAACCGCCGTGCCTCGTCAGATAGGCGATTTCCCGATCTGCAAAGTAGTCTGCAACCAAGTTTTGAATATACAGTGGCATGTTGTGATACTGTAACGCCACCATGATCGTTTTCCAGGACAGGGTGTTAAACGCATTAGAGATATCCAAAGAGACCGCCAGTAACACCCCGCCTCGAGAAACCGCCTTCTCTGCTAACTTTTTTACCCGCTCAATCGCTTCGATAGTTGATCGACCCCAAACTGCGTTTTGTGCAGTCCTGGTGACATGGACTGCACGAGGCGAGCAGAAAGCACTCGCTCAAAGAGCTTGCTCACGTCATTCAGCAATACAATTGGGCGATACGCCGAGGGTACATCCGCCGGCCTACCAACTTTCTTAAGAAGCACAAGCTTTTCCGTCTTCCACGACCTGGGAAATATCCCACGGGCAAGGCATAAAGTGAAGAGCTCTCTCACCCACTCTCCAATCTCTCTGAGTACTATTGCCAATAAACGCTATGGCACACCGTCCAGACCTGGGGCTGTCTTTTTGCTCGAAGTTTCCGCGCTGCTACCTGCATTTCCGCATCATTCACCGGTGGAATCTCAGCCAGCTCGTTCCGATCAGTGGCCAAAACCATTTGTGGTGGGTGCCACACATCCCTTCGGGGAAACAACACTTCGACCACCTCCTATAAGAACTGAGGCTGCAGGTTTGTAGTAACTGGTGGATTCCATGCCCTAAGCTTTGCTTTTACAGCTTTATAGGGTCTGCCCCACGGATTCCTGTTAAGCGAATAAAGCCATTCAACCCACGACGCTTCATTTGCTTCACTTATGCCCACTTGAAGGGCCTGGCGTGCGGATTGATAGCGTTTGTAAAGCACATCCTCTACGTCTCTGTTTCTAATCCTTCTTCTTCGCGTACGGCTTAGCTCTTGGCATAGAGGAGTCACAAACCCGCGCAAGTGCCTCTCCAAACTTCGTGGCTTGACATTTGCGTCTACTGGGGTTCGTAAACCTCTACTATGGCGGCCTCTTTGGCGACCTCTATATTCAGCCGACCTAACACCCACCTTCGACCACCACCTACAACTATCCTACCCGATGCGGGTTGCGACGTGGCCACCTGGAATCGTATGTATCGATGGTCTAAGAGGGTATTTTTTTTGATGTGAAACATCTATAGGATCACTTGTAAACCGAATTGTTGGCGTGGCGACGGGACGCCACGCTATCTATACTAATATTATAAAGAGGAAACCTTTGTATTTTTGTATGTTTGTACTGGACCGATTTCAAAATTTCTTTTACGATTACTTAGAGGGACTCTTCCGAATCCGTATAGGCTATATTTTATCCCGAAAAATAGATAGGATTTTTCGTGGTAGTGAAAATTGTGGAGTAAGTCGACGAAAAAACTGCCGTATGTTAGCGATTCTCGGGAACGCTGCCTAAATGGTTAGAGATGTATGGTTGATTTGTATAGAAAAGTTGTAGAACTCAATAATGCCTACAAAAAAGTCCGCGATAGTATAAACCAAACATTTATATTTTAGCCATTATAACCAATTTTCCATAGAATAAAAGTAATTAAAATTATTAGCCTAAGTTTATTGATCATATTATCGTCGAATATTAATCCTTATCCAAATAAATTATTTATTGAGCAAGATCGTTTCAATAGCTATAAGTAACTTTTTATTTTATTCTAATCGGACAATCCATTCAAAAGATATTACGAATTTAAAATTGTAATTGGTATTAAAATGAATGATGGCCGCCGGCCGATATATGTCGCACGGCAAAACAGCAAGGGGAGGTGGGTGCACATCTATGAAGCAGGTTGCCTCGTATTTTCTCATTAGGCTATATTTAATTCCTGTAATAATATTATCTTTTATGCATATTACTTGTACATACACGATGTTTCACATCTGCCAGGCGTCCCATGACGGCTATTTTTTTTTTCGGTGGGTAGGTGCCAAAAAGTAAATACGTTTTTAAGTAGCTCTTAAATAAATTTTGGTTGAAAAATAGTTTTTTATAATTTACAAGTGAAAGTATTTACAAATAAGTGATGTGTTAACATTCACTAACCTGCCAGCTGTTATTCGTGCAATAATAACCATTTTAAAACTTATATATAGTTTTCTATAACCGAGTGTTTCAAAATTCTACTGAAACAACATGGAGGCTATCAAACAGTCCATACAAGAATTGTCACAGCACTTTCACTCACAAATGGCGGAATTCCAACAAAAATTGAGTTCTGCTATCCCTGCGGCAAGCCCTACATCGCATATTATTGCAGCTCAATTCAGTGCATTCAGGTCATTTGTATTGAGTGCACTAGATGGTCTTCAACTGCAGGTAAATATCCTGTCAAAACAATATGACCTTCTTGACATGAGAAGCAGAAAGAAGATACTGTTGTTGCATGGTGTGCCCGAAGAGAGAAATTCAAGTGATTCAGAAACTACATTGACCATCATATCAAAACACCTTAAAATGCCTGATCTGGAACTAAGTGACATTACCCGATGTCAGCGCCTAGGTGTCGTAACATCTGAGAAGCCAAGACCTATACTGGTGAAATTTCGAGAGTTATCAGTGCGAAATCAAATTTGGTATTCTAAAACCAATTTGAAAAACACTGGCTTTACTCTCTCGGAATTCCTTACAAAATCCAGGCATGAGACCTTCATGGCAGCCCGGAAACGCTTTGGTATAAAAAAATGTTGGACGGAGGAGGGCTATATTATAGTTATTGCGCAGAATTGGAAGCGTCACACTATTTCTACGTGCATTGAGCTGGACAATATCCACAACACAGCTGAAGTTCAACACAAAGCACCCACTGCAAGCTCAACTGCTAGTGACTCCAGGACAAAGCCAGTGATGCAAGCCTCGCGAACGAAGAGAATTGTTAAAAAGTAAACATCTCCCTTTGTCATATTTTCTCTCAATTACTGTAATCAATAATAATGTTCGTCGTAGTCTACCCGTGACCACGGACTACTGTAAAGTGTTCGAAACGTCGGGTTTCCCAAAAATGTTTACCATTCAATATACGCGATTAATCCGTTTAAAAGTGTTTCATTTAAAATACTGTAATCAACTCATGTTTACCAGTATTCATCATAACTTAAGTGCTAGTATCCTATAAAACCATTAATATTGATGTAAACTAATCATTTACCCACAATTTTAGAAAGATTATAATATTTATTAATTGTAATGTTTACTTCATGATACTGACATTCTGACAGATTGACATCTAACTAGATTTGTTATGGTTAATGGTCAAAACAGCTTATATATGTCACAGATAGTATAAGCCGTCAAACATCTCTTTGTACGATAAGTTCTATATTGTAGATTTAATTTGTTCTATTTGTACAAATTGCTTTATTTAACTTTTTTCTCTTTTTGTTCTTATTAATTTTGTGTATAAGTTTTTTAGTTATTCTATTTTTTTTTCTCTTTTATCAAAAGTGAATGCTGGCAGGCGTGTGACTTTTTTGTTCTTATTAATTTTGTGTATAAGTTTTTTAGTTATTCTATTTTTTTTTCTCTTTTATCAAAAGTGAATGCTGGCAGGCGTGTGATGCAAATTAATCAATTTTATTATTAAGTTTGCTAATTATGTAAAATTATATTATATATTTATATATATACTTAATTATTTTGATCACTAATATTAGTTACTATACTTAATTAATTCTTAAACTGGTTTTTAGGTTGTTTTTTTTTAGTATATTTAATTATCTATTTAATTTTTACTTATCTATTATTTAAAATATATACTATATAGTATTACATATTTGTATTTATTGTATATATACATATCTATAATTTTTAGGTACTGTATTTTTAAACTATATAATGCTTAATACCACAAATACAAATAGCGAAAACTCTGATGATGATATATTCTCTCAATATACGTCCATGTCGTCTGATGACAGTTTTCACAGCGCTTCCTCTCTACTCAATACCGTATTGGAAGCCACTTTTATTAATTCTAAAAAACAATTTAATGTAGTACTCATAAATGCACAAAGCATTCCCGCACACTATCCTGATCTTTTGGCTTCCTTTGATGTCAATAACGTTCATGCTGTTTTAGTCTCTGAAACTTTCCTTAAGCCATGCTTACCATCAACATCCTATGCACTACCTGGCTTCCATTTAATACGTAACGATCGTACAGGCAAGGGTGGTGGCGGTGTAGCCATTTATCTGCGTAGCCACATACCATTCTCAATTTTTGACAAATCTCCCGCATTGTACTCAAATACTTCTGAACATATTTTTATCGAAGTCATATTTGGTACTTTAAAGCTTTTGCTAGGAGTATTTTACAGCCCTTCGCTTCACATTAATTATTTTGATACCTTAGAAACCTTATTAGACAAGTATGTACCAAATGTCGATCACACAATTATAATGGGGGATTTTAATACGTGTATAATAAAAAATGACTCACGAGCTAAGCGATTAAAAAATATAATTAATAGTGCAAACCTTAACCTCTTATCTACCTGTGCTACCCATTTTTTCCCAAATACAACTCCATCTCAGCTGGACTTAATGATCGTTTCTTCCCATGAACGAGTCGTCAGTTTTGGTCAATTATATACGGAAGCATTCTCTTATCACGATCTGGTCTATTTAACATATAAAATTCGCCCGCCAAAAATTAAACTGACGGTCATCATGCGTAGAAGCTTTAAAAATTTCAAAAAAGACGAATTTATGGAAAGTTTAAGCCAGATAGACTGGGATAGTGTGTTTAGTGCTTCTTGTACTAATGACAAGATTAACATATTTAATTCTCTATTAATTGAACTCTTTGACGTATTTGCCCCACTTAGACCCGTTAAACTTAAGCATCTCCCTGCTCCTTGGCTTTCAGATAATATAAAAAAGCTCATGGCAAAAAGAAACTCTGCTAAGTCTAATTACAAAAGAAATTCCTCTGTAGAAAACCTGATGAGGTACAAAACACTACGAAACCAATGCAGTAAAACTTGCAGAGATGCACAACGTAATTTTATTCATTCCACTATCGAAAATAACATTTCCACCAAAGTGTGGAAATTCTTAGATGCAATGGGTATCGGACGTTCACGGAAAACTGTTAATATTAGTGGAAAAATAGATCTTGGTGAAATCAATAGACACTTTACAAATGTTAACACGCTGAGTCAAGATGTAAAGATGGACACTATAAATCGATCCCCAACTCCTCCGGTTCTCCTTCTTTTTATTTCACTACTGTTTCCATAGATGACGTGAAGAAGTATGTGCTGGCCATTAAATCCGATGCTACTGGTAGTGATCAGATCAATCGGAAAATGATTTTATTAACTCTAAACCCTGTACTTCCTGTCCTATGCCATATGTTTAACCATTCACTTTCCTCACATTCTTTTCCCCATACTTGGCGTCAAGCAACAGTAATTCCCATTCCAAAAGTTTCTAATCCTTTTCCAAAAGTGTCTTATCCTTTATCCTTCAGTGACTATCGCCCTATTTCTATTCTTCCGTTTCTATCTAAAGTTTTAGAGCGTATAGTCCATCATCAACTCTCATCTTTCTTAGCTTCAAATAAAATCCTATCCCCGTTCTAATCCGGCTTCCGCCCTGGACATAGCATCGTCACAGCACTAAATAAAGTTAACGATGACATCAGGTTATGTATAGATAATCAACAGATTACTATTCTTATCTTGCTGGATTTTTCTAATGCATTTAACACTGTTGATATTTATATCTTGTTAGCAATCCTCAAATCTATTAGTGTATCCTCCGAGGCTATTGAATGGTTTTCTTCGTATTTAAATGAGCGAGTGCAAAGCGTTCGCATTAACGACCAGCAATCATCGGTATGTCCTCTTAATGCTGGTGTTCCTCAGGGTGGCGTCCTTTCTCCCCTCCTATTTTCCATTTTCATCAATTGTGTTACTAAGCTCCTATCCCTCTCTTTTCATTTATACGCTGATAACTTGCAAATTTATACGACAACGGACGTGAACAACATTGCAAAAGCTTTAAATCGAATAAATACTAATTTGCATGTAATTAGTTCCTGGAGCAAGTCTTATGGCCCGCTAATAAATCCCCATAAGTCCCAGGTGTGTTTCCTTGGCAGCCCTAGACAACTTTCGAAACTTAATTTTCCTTCTCTTCCCCCCATTCTCTTTGATAATTGCAAGTTAGAAATTAGTAACACTGTTAAAAATTTAGGTATTAAGGTGGACAGCACTCTCTCTTGGGTTCCGCACGTCTCTGAGCTGAGCCGTAAAATGTACTGCACGATAGGTAGACTAAAGAGATAGAAGAACCTTTTGCCCACTAAATCCAAAATATCCCTAGCACACTCACTCTTGCTACCTATATTAGACTATGCTGACACCTGTTACCTGGATGTGTCACAAGAATTGCTCAATAAACTTGAACGCCTACAAAACCTAGTTATTAGGTTCATTTTTGAATTCAAGAAATTTTATCACATCAGTCAGCGTCGTGCTAGGCTACAATGGCTCTCTGTAAAAGATCGTCGAAATCTCCACACTGTCACGCTCCTCTACTCCATCCTTTATCATCCTAATACCCCTTTTTACGTTAAGGAACGCTTTTCCTTCCTAGGCTCTAATTCCCGTATCCCACTCAGTCTCCGCTCAAAAAGTAACAACATCTTAGAATTACCATTGTGCCGTACTCACTGTTGTAGTAAATCCTTTACTGTTGAAGCAGTAAAGTTATGGAATGTCTTACCACGTGACATTAGGCAGTCTCCTTCTATTAATATTTTTAAGCATAAAGTTAAAAATTATTATCTTCAAATGTAGTATATATATTATTATCAAGATGATCTTTTTTTTTCCTTATTTTTTTTCTATTTTTGCTTTTTTTTTTTATTTGACTTTTCTCCTGTATGAATATATATGTATGTATGTATTTATATTTGTAAATGTGTATGTATATTTAAATATATATGTATGGCTGTATGAATATTTATTTCATGTATTCTATGTATTTATTAATATGGGTTTTATATAATTTTATTGTATATATGTGTGTATTTATGTATGTATATATTATAAAAATGTTAATTACTGATTACTTTGCTTTGCATCACACTATGCCCGCACTACCTTATGATATCCTTTCGGAGTTTTAATTGGTTGCCTGGAAGATATCACTCCCAGTGATAAGGCCGCCTTTGTGCATTTGGTAGCTAGAAATTATCATTATTATTATTATTTTTCTTGTTTATTACCTGAGTGTGCAATAAAGAATTTTATGTTATGTTATGTTTCTGTATCAACGACTCTCCAATACTCGGCACTAGGAGAACAGAAGCAAAAGCAACATCGACAATCGATCCACCTTCTCTACGCACACATGTATTTTCTGTCCCTCTGTTAAGGACTGCCAAACCCAGGCCTACCACCCACTCTTCCAGAGCCTCACCCCAAGCATCAGTCTTTGGCGACCCCCATACCGTAGATTCGGCATTGAAGTCGCCAGCGACCAGCACTAGTCAAGGGTACATTCTTCCAACTAAAGCCCCGACATCCACCAGTAGCTGTTCGAAAAACGCAAGACTAGCATTGGGAGAATAGTACACCCCTATGATTGCGATACTGCCCACGACAGCCATAACGTATCCGCGACCCCTAAATTTGGACTCGAGAGTCAACGGTACATTGACTCTTGGGGCGACAATAGCAACCAAGTCTTCACTGTCCCCGATCCAATAATCTCGTGGAGGAACAACATAAGGTACTGCGACCACTGCAACCTGAATCTGCCACTCTACCAGAGTCTGGACAAGAAGATCTTGGGCCCGGGCGGAGTGGTTGATATATGTCTGCAAAAATTGCATTGCTATTTATTGGAGTTCCCACTAATATAGCACCCATCACACTGACGTTGCCTACCCTCATCTCTTCCACATTACACCCACCAGCCTTCGCGATTGCAGTAGCAACCTCCACCTTTGTGACTGAATCGTCAAGGCCAGTGACGCGGAGGTCAGCACGCATCAGAGGACGGTGCACCTTAACCACATCAGGGCTCAACACCTCCTTGAGCTTTGCCACGAGGGCGTCAGCCCTAGAGTTTCCATCCACCACGCCAATCTCTAATAACCGGGCACCAGTTGACGCTCACCGTTAGTGAACCGACTACCATCTTTTCCAGCGCACCATTGTTTGCACTGACAAATCACAGTCCTTGTTAACACGGAACATATCTCGCACATTCACCACTTTTTTCGTCATCCTGTCAATGTCTTCCTCGTCAGTCAGTTGAACTTCTGGTATGTTGACCAAAAATGATTCTTCATCGGAGCCTACTTGCTTACTAGTTGTTGGATGTCCACGGACTATCTTGGACTTGTGAGCTGCGCCTTTAACTAGTGTCGTCAGTTTCAAACAATCTGAATCTGAATCCAAAGTGCCAACATTACTCCTACTTCTCTTCCTGGGGGATCTTGAGTCAGGCTTATGCGCGTCTACACTCTTACTTCTTTTATCTCCCTTATCCTCTAACTCTACTTTTACTCCTACTCCTACTCTTTCTACCACCTCTGCTGCTACTTCTAATCGCACTACTACTACTCCCCCTTCTACTCGCTTTTTTGTCTTATTTCCAGAGCGAAGAAATGAAACATTAAATATTTAAATTGAAAATATTAAATATTTCATTTCCTCGACTGGGGATCGAACCCAGAACCTGTCGATTACAGTCGCACTCTTGTGCCGCTGCGCCACGACATGCCTCTTATTTATAAACCGATTGAAATAAAACCAGCACACGTAGTGTTGATTTAATTTCAATCGGTTTATAAAGGGAGCCGTTTCTTAAATTACCTCACAGACAAATAAACAAAACTTTAGAAACTCACTGTTTGGGGCCATATTATATTAATAAACGTTCCTCATAGGCTTACAGTAAGTGTCAGTGATCAGTTACAGATTTATTATAAGTATAGACAAATTTGGATATAGATATAGCTGTAGCTGTAATAGTTGTTACTATTTAATTTTGCTGGTATGAAAAATTGAACATAGTGGAATTTAAATCCGTGTTTTCTGGAAATTGTCCAAGGACTCTGACTAACTAGTTCATATGTTCTCATCGAGCTACGTCGTAACTTTTATACTCTTACTTAAACTTATTTATTATAATATTGTTAGAATTTCTAACAGGATATTTTTTACAAATATTCGCTGCCCAAAGATAACTGCTTAGAATTATCACTTGGTAAGAGAAAATTTGTATTAAAAAAATATACATTTATTAACATAAATAAGTTGTATTATAATAAACATATGCTTTTTAAACTGGACGGGAACGTATGTCTTAGCTGTAAGACAGAATTCTATCTCGTCATTCTAATTATATCTATAAATTCCTATTAATTATAATGAATTGAAGATTCATCTTTGTCGCCTCTGGAATACCGTTCCAGAGGCGCGGGTTCGAATCCTGCTTCGTTCAAAATTTTTATACGCTTTTTAAATTTAAGTTTAGTATTTTCTGTCCTAAGTGTGGAATAACACTTTAAAAAAAACGATCCGTTTTATCAGATGTTGCCAAATTATTTGATTCGTTTGGATGGTTATCGCCTGTTGTAATAACTGCTAAAATTTGGATTCAAAAATTGTGGCTCTGTAACATGGGATGGGATGACGAGCTACCGTCACATATGCGTGAAGAGTGGATAAGATATAGAGAAGAGTTGACATATTTGCAAAACATACAGATACCACGATGGTTAAAAATAACTTTAATACGGTAGAATTACATGGTTTTGCAGATGCATCTACTCAAGCATATGCTGTGGTCACTTACCTTAAACTTGTGGATGGTGATGAAGTACATACAATGATTCTCGCGTCTCAGACTAAGGTTGCACCACTTAAGCAGCTGTCAGTATCTAGACTGGAATTATCTGCTGCAGCTTTATTAGCTGAACTCATGTATGATCTTGCCGATTTACTAGAAATAAATAAAGATAACACATTTGCTTAGACAGATTCTATGGTAGTATTATCGTGGCTACAATGTCAACCTAGTCGTTGGCAAACCTTTGTTGCAAACAGAGTATCAGACATATTAAGAGTGCTATACTATGATCGTTGGAGTCACATTAAGTCTATTGATAACCCAGCTAATATTGCAACTAGAGGTCTAAGAGCATATGATCTTGAGAATTACAACGTTTGGTGGTCTGGGCCAGAATGGCTTATCAAAATAAAACATTTATGGAAACGACAGGAGAAATTCCACAGACGGAACTAGAAAAGAAGAGATGTTTACATTCAAAGATAAAAGATGAAAACCCCATATGGGAACGATTTTCGAGTTTGTCTAGGATGAAAAGAGTATTAGCTTATTATAGAAGATTTAAAAAAAAAATAAGAAAGAAAACAGACAAAGTTATTTGACAGTAAATGAATTGGAAAGGGTGTTAGAAGACAGCATAAGATATTATCAAAATTTATGAAGAAGAAATTGATGACCTCAAAAAGAAGGGAATAGTTAAACGTAGAAGTTCCTTAATTACACTTTCACCCTTGTTAGATAAAAAGGGTATGATAAGAGTGAGAGGTCGATTACAAAATGCTTCGATACCTGAAACGTTTAAACATCCTAACATAACTCCAGCTAGTAAACACATAACAAAACTTTTAATTATGGAAGCACATACTCGAACATTGCACGGCGGGATTCAACAAATGGTGGTTTTTCTACGAACTAAATATTAGATTATAGGGTTAAAATCAGCTGTAAGAAAATGAATACACAACTGCAAAGTTTGTATATTAGATAAGGCCAAAATGAAGCATCAGTTAATGGGTCAGCTACCATTCACTAAGGTCAATGAGTACGGACCATTTTTCAATAGCGGAGTTGACCGCGCCAACGCGTCAATGCCGGTCCTGTGATGATGAACATCGAAAGGCCGTAGATACCATGCTACCTATTTAACTGTATGTCATCTCGTGCCATTCATCTTGAGGCAGTTACAAATTTGACTTCATAGGCTTTTACAGCAGCATTTCGAAGATTTGTGGCTCGGAGAGGGCATTGTGCACATATGATGAGCGATAACGGGACGAACTTAATTGGTGCTGCGAAGGAGTTAAAGGACTTATTTACAAAATCAATAAATAACATGACAAAGGAAGTGGCAGAGTTATTAACTAACGATGGCAGAACATGGCACTTCATACCACCAAGAATGCCTTCATATGCCTGTTATTCAGTCGGCTAAAGCTCAAATCGAAGCATGTCTTAATTCGCGACCGCTCTGCAAGATAGACAAAGATACAGATACAATTTTGAAACCAGGACATTTCTTGGTAGGCGAGCCTTAATAAGTGTTCCTGATACAAACTATGAAGAAAATAATATAAGTTTGATGAATAGATGGCATTAAATACAAAAAATGACAAAGGATTTTTGGCGGCAATGGAAAACTGAATATTTAAATACATTACAGCAAAGATATAAATGGCAAATTAAGGTTCTATCGCCTGCGGTTGGTGATATTGTCATAGTTAAGGATGAAAACACACCCAAATGGTTATTGGCAAAGGTCAAGCACCTACACCGTGGAGCAGATGATTTAGTAAGAGTATTAACAGTACAGACACCGGGTAACCATGAAATTAAGAGACCATTATCGAATTTAATAATATTACCCAAAGACAATTACGTGAATCAGGTCTTGGTTACATAATTATACGAGTAAATTACATATGTATTCTAAAATGTTTGTCGTTAAGTGTTTTTGTGAATGTAAAATTTAACAAAATAAGTAGATTAATGGACAAATATTTGAGTTTTTGAACAATTTAGTGTTTATTTTGTATTTATACATGTTTTTAAAGTTTATAGTTATGAGAATTAAATGTAGTGCAGTCATTAACGAGTATCAAAAACAAATATACAAAATGATATTATAAACAGATTACAAATAAATTGTTTAAAAATGTTTGCAACAATACAATAGTAATTGTATTCAAGATAAAGTTAGTTTCAGATGAAGAATGCTAATTTAAAAACAATTGTTTTTGGTGGGCAGTATGTATAATACAATTTATGTAAACGTTTTAAATACGTTTAAAATGTTTATTTTTTTCTCTACTCCTAAAGGTCATATCGTGATGAAAATAGCAAAATTTACCTTTTAAATCGAATTATGATTCCGGAGAGTACTGCATTCAAAAAGTAGGTAAGTGGTCGAAAAGCGAACGTCGTTTTTGCTGTCGCTCCTATTTTATTATTTATTAGAAATAACAGGTTATAAAGTGATTTTTGGAAAGCAAATGGTGCGTTAAGATTTTAAACCCACTAGCTAGTGTTATTTTCCTTTAAAAGTAACATTATATATACTTTCTGAGTATTACAACCTTTAACTACAACTTCCCTGTAACATGGAAGCAATAAAGCAATCTCTTACTGCTATGAACGAGATGTTCAACGTGAAGATGAATGAGTTCCAGCAAGAGTTGCACAAATCATCGTCCCCTATTACTACATCTTCTTTAGTGATCGATTTTAATTTAAAACTTTTACCTTGGAATGCTAAAACGAAATTAAAAGGCCGACCGGTATTACACAATCAGAATTCTTAACAATACCTCGTCACACAGCATTTCTTGAAGCTAGAAAGAGCTTCGGCGTTAGCAAGTGCTAAACAAGAGACGGTAACATTCACTTAATAACACTTGACGGGAAAAGCATATTATTGAATATATCTCGGAACTGGAAAGCTTATTCAACGTAAAATCACCACAAATCACAACTTCCCTAAATAAATTTAACACATAAAATAACAACTACACGTCCGAAATGACTTGTTAAGAAATAACTATTATATGTTTACATTCTATAATCTGCATATTGTACTTTTTATTGTTATCCGTTATTTATTGGTTTTTTATAGTAAGTGTTACAACAGCTGTGTGGTTTTTGTATATGTTTATAATTGGTAAGTTTCTTTTATTGAAGATTTAGAGATTATTATTATTATTTTATGTATATATATATATATATATATATATATATATATATATATATATATATATATATATATATATATATATATATATATATATATATATATATATATATTATATATATATATATATATATATATATATATATATATATATATATATATATATTTATATATATATATATATATATATATATATATATATATATATATATATATATATATATATATATATATATATATATATATATATATATATATATATATATATATATATATATACGTCGCGTCTAATATACGTGTATATATTAAATTTACAGAGGAAAGACGGCCTTACATACTGTAATATTTTATAATGTCTATTACATTTAAGCCGTAAACACTTTTTGTGCGTTTGATATAGTATTTGTTTGTGAAAAGTTATCATGCGGAGACCGAAGTGGAGAAGGTGCGCGAGGAGGTGGCGGCGAGCGCGGGGCCAGACTCCGCGGCACCGGCGCCGTCCCCCGACGCCGTCAGCACTCAGTACGCGACGCACCGCCGCCCCGTCGTCTCGTCTCCGTTGTTGCTCGTCGACTATACGTGGTCGACACGCGCCGCGAATTCCGATCGGCTTATGTTATATTATAATCTTATAAATAAAAAAGTGGTAGTCTGTGACTTGATTTTCTGGTAGTGTATTACATTCGAAAGGATATTTCGGTAAGATTCGACCCCTTTAAAGTGGTAAATCAAAGTGAGAATGAGAGTCAGAAGCAAGAGATGGTGCGCGGGCGCCGATGGGACTGCGAGGTGAAGCATGGCGGCGGCGCTGGTGCTGGTGGTGGCATCGGTGACAGCGCTGGCGGCGGCGGCGTGCCCGCCTGCGCCCGCCCCCGCCTGCGCCTGCGCCGAGGGCGGCACGCGCCTGTCCTGCCGCGGCGCTGGTCTGCACGAGCTGCCGCCGCTACACGAACGACTGCTAGTGCTGTAAGTCCACATGCAAAAATATCGTGTCACAAATCAAAGAATTATCTTGCTTAAAAAAATCGCCGTTGATCCCTAGTTGTTTTATAAATTGATTATATTTCCTAAAGAATCAAACATATTAAAACTCTATATAAACTACCACTAAGTTATTTTCATACCACATCTATTTTATAAAATGTTTGATCGCGTTGATGTCTTTTCTTCTAATTTTTTTTTTTATGGAACCTTTTTGTTGTTGGGTTATTTTTAAAATTAGGTTAGTTAATTGTTATGCACTTTGAATGCCGTTTTAATTTAATACGCGAACTTTTTGATAACTCAATAAAGAACTTCCGTAAAGATAAAAAAGTATTTGATTTTTGATGCAATGTTTTTTGCGTATGTTGTCCCCGAACTCGACGGCCCACAACACGGCCTTTACAGTCCTATCTATAGAAATGCGCTAAATGTGCTATGAGTAAGTACATAAATGACTACACAACAGTTTGCAAAATTATGGTATGTGTTTATTAATTATAGACATTTTTTTTAAATTATAATTTAAAAGAATATATGTCAATTATTTATTTATATCTACTTATTTTTATCTCATTATGACTACCTAATCCAGTACTCTCATTCATATTTTACAAAATTATCGTTTTTTATCCCAATATCATTTTTACAGTAAAATACGTCTACATTAATTTCATTAATTTCACTAGACAAAAATAGTATTAAACATTTAAGTAAAAACAAATAATTACATTCCTTTGATATAATGGAATTGCACAAAATGAAAAATGATGGCAATTTCTTTCGTTGATTAAGGGCATCTCGGATAGCGTGACCTTGTTCCACCCTACCTAACTTTCTCAGCATCTGTTTCCAGCATCCGTCACAACTATTACCAATGCTAATTAAATGTTCAGATGAATTTGTATTACTTATTTAAAGAAATATGTGTTACTAAATAGCTGCCCTCCGCAACTTTCTTTGCGTGGATTATATGATTCTTACCATGCATTTACCATTTATTGTCATAGAGATCATGTTGGTTACGTAACTTAGGTAAAGATTTGTTTCTCTTTCCAGAGCGGTAAAATTAAATATAATTATTTCCAATAAATTTAAAATTTAAATTTTCTCGCTCCTGTAACGGCACAAAGCGCGGTGTTGGGTTCCGAAAAACAAAAAATCCGCTGTATTTGAACAATTTAGTGAAAAGTGTGAAATAACATTATTATTGCTTTTGTGGGCTGAAAACGAACCTCAATTACCTAATGAGCTTAGACGTATTTAAAGGGTCATGTAAATGGGTAGACTGCTTCAGCATGTGACTGACTAAGTTTTTATATAATTATATAATCAAAAATAGAAATGTTAGAAAAAAATATATAATATTTATTAGATTTTTATTATTTCATGTTCGTATATTTTTATAATTGTGAACATTATAACATTTTATAAAGCCTAAAGTAACTTGTAGGTAGTGTATATTTTATTACTGTGTTCAATGCGTTCTTTTTACAAACATAACACCTATGTATATGCAATCAAATAATGTCATTGACTTGCAAATTTGTAAAGTTGTTTATATCATTTTATTCACATTTTTTAAGCATCTATTATGAAAAATAAGTATACACATGTAAATTTGTGAGCTGATTCACCACGTTACATAAACATTATCAATTTTTCTCTACAATCAAATGACATTGTTTTAATTGGAATGTAATTTATGATAAAAAAATATTTTGTAATTACATTCTTTACTTTAAAATTATATAAATAATAGTTATTCTTATATTATAAAACGGATGACTTTGTTTGGATGAAAGCAGTAATCTCGAACCCTATGGTACGATTGAAAAGGTTAAAATTAACCTTAACGATAAATCTATAGGAGTAAAGAAAAAACAAACTGATGTTGAAAAAAGCGGCGAACTCGAGAACTGCCGTACGTTAGTTAACCTTTCGTTGAAGGTATCCAAAAACCACCAAATCTCCATGAGCATGTCTAGAAATGTTTTCCTAGACTGTCGTTTAAGAAATCCGTCTATGTAAAGGTCTTTTTTAGTTTTATTTTTATTGCAAAATACAAAAATGTGTTATGTACATGTCAAAAAATGTGTTAATTTAATTAAAATTGCAAATTATATTCTAATTGTCGCTAGACTGTATAGAAAAGTTGATATCGTGTTTATTTTACGTGGTAACGTGAGTAGTAAGTGTACACTTATTTATAATTTTTATTTATATTTATCAATAACAGAACAGACGTGTTGTATACGGAACCAAAGATATATTTTTATTTATGCGATAATTATTTAGTTATGAATGTATGGGAAAAACATAATTTCCTTTTTTTTTCGCATTAATTATTTTGATATACATATTTTAAACATGGATATTATCCATGTTTAAATCACAAATTATTAAGATATGAGGGACTTATTATGCGGGACAGAGGACATCGTCGAACTTTCTAGAGTAGGTAAAGAATATAATTACATTGGCTTACATTGTTTTATGACAAAGACCTCTTAAAACGCGGTAAATAAAGAAATCCTTTAGAAGTGTATTAATGTTTTATAACTATCGACATGCTTCCATTGCTACTGGATGGAATGTTGATACCCATGTGGTATCCGTATCAACATTGCTTCTACCTATGTAATATGTGCATGCACAAAAAATTGTCACACGCTTCGTGAACAGATGGTGCAAGCAAGCGCGCACAATTTAAAGAAAGGTACGATCGACCTAAGCGTTCGGATTATACATGTATCTCTCGCCCACTCTTTTGGATGAGGTTTAAAATTAGTATTTATGAAAACAATGCTCGCCATGTGCGGGCTAAAGCGTAGAGCTGAGAATCAAAAATACAGCACAGGACAACAGGTACTGAACTGATTAATGTAAATCTAAAGTAAATAATATTTAAGTCAACATATGACATTATTAATACCACTTTACTCTCTTGAGTAGAGTAAAGAGGTATCAATAATGTCATATGTTGAGTTTAATAATATAACTGTAGACTCACTTTTGATTGTACATTTCATTTTCAAAACGTTTAAAAATAATTTTTCACTAGGTGCTGCACTTACATTTGAATATAAAAGTAAATAATTGTATTAAATAAATAATCGAGCAGATACAGCGAGCGTTGCCGCGGGGCATCAGTAGCGTTATATAAGTAAACTGGTAAAAGTAACCTCGTATCCTCTTTACCACGAAGTGATTGTATCTAATTTCGCTACAGCGAAAATTATTAAATAATTAGCGCAGTGCTCCCGCGGGCTTCGCGAAACGTTTGATAAGAAAACTAGGTCGAATTATTGTCATGATTTAAGGTCCATAAACTTATATAAAGCTCAAAGGCCCTTCCCCTCTTTGAATTATTACTAGAACATTACGTATATTATTAAAGTAAAATTCACGATCATTATCACTAATCAATATAAATATAGATGTTCGTTGGGCGGAAACATTTTATCAAGCGCGTGCAGCGAGACCTAGGCTGTCTATTTATAGCCGAGGTTTATTAGTTGCAGGCTGCAAGTCCTCCGTCACCTCCCCACCACCCCTCCCTCCCTCCCGCGTCCCCTTGTTCTTCCTCCCGGGGCATCGCAAGGACGCGTGCCGACCTCCCCGCGGCCCGCTCTGCGCCCACTCACCACTCAGCATTGGCAACGTTGTATCGATAAGCCGCTTTGCAAAAGCACGTTACGTATAGCTGATAGCGACGGCGCGCGGCGCTCGTTGCACCGACGACGACCCGCCATCTCTATAATAAACCGCGTCGGCCCAAATAGAAACATTCTCCTGTCTCTATAAAGCGGATTCCGCGAGCGCGCCGCTCTCCCGGAATGCTTCCTCATTAATATCCGCCGGTGCTAGCGCGTAGTGTAGCACTCGTCTAAATTTATTGTCTCTAAAAATGGATGCCAAATAATTAATTGTAGAACCACATGTGTACATATAATACAAAAGGTACTACACGAGTTCAAATCCAAATATTTTATTCAAAATAAGAAGTTACAAGTTTCGTTTTTTGGACGTCAAATAGTTTACTACCGATGCGCCAAAGTAACTACCTTAGACCTGAGAACTAGTGCAAGAAATGCAGCGAGGCATCTCTTCCTATTTTTTATTACAAATAATATTTTAATTCCATTCCAATAATTCGACTACAAAAGTACCAACTTAAGGTTGGTCGGCAGGTTAAGTGGGTTAACCATCCTAAGGTGCTACCGACTTTATCTAATTAAATCGGTGGAAGGAAAATATTGTGTGCTAGCGGCCCGCCTGCGGTTGCGCCCGCTTGAATTACACTATTTTATTTACTTATTTCGACTACTTTTCTGTTCTAATAAAATTATCCCTTTAAGATAATATCTATTGATTGAAAATAAAATTAAGGTCTGTCTTGGCGCAGCGGCACAAGCGTTGACTGTAATGAAATATTTATATAATATTTATATAATATTATATTTCCAATATAAAATAGTTAATGATTCATTTCTTCACTCTGGTAATAAGGCAAAACGCGGCGTTGAGTTCCGCCACCCAACACGCAATGCCTCAAATTCGGCGGAAAGTGGGGAACAGAAGTGGAACGGAGTGTCTTAACACTAGGTTCCCGGATTCCCTCTGCACACCCTGCCTCGTGCGGGATACAACGTGAAGCTAAAAAAAGGAAAAAAAAGAAAATAAAGTATCAGTTAAATCAATAAAAAATTGTAGAAATTTTGAAGCACTTAATGTCTTAAACAGACGTAACTTTTTTATATAAACAAACACAAAACATAATAATAAAAACTTAGTTTCAATTCGTAAGACAGTTTTTGAGATCAGCGAGTACAGAGGCACAGACAAACAGACAAGCAATTTAAATATCACTAATTTGGACCTTATTACATTAATAAACGTGACATTCTTTTTATTATATTTTCCATGTACAGACAGTGCCGGTCACTGTCCAGATTAATGTTAAGTATGGATTTTGATATCCATACATATTTTTACGAGTAAATATTGTACTTATTTTCCTTTTCTCTTGACTGTTATAAAAATAATTAGCGTGATTAACTATAAAATTATTTGTTTAAAAACATATTTCCTAAGGAAAAATGCTGAAATTAAGTTAAAATAACATCTATAAGGAGCTAAGGAGAGCGCGGGCCAGGCGTAGCGGGCGACGCGGGCGCGGGCGCGGCACCGTAAGGAAGGATAAGCTCCTTGGATCGCCGCGCAGAATACATTATTTGTACATTTTACTCGTGACCTAGATTACGCGTAGCAATTGGATGCGATTCGAGAATATCTATTCAAACCTCGTCGCGGGACGCCCCAGCGCGCCGTGGTGTTATACAAATATGTAAACGTTCAACTTGTTTGGCAAATATCATCTCACGGCGGACACACGCCACTGAGACCAAATAAGAGTTGAGGGTCATGTAGACAATCAACAAAGCCCACTACGAAATAGTTAATTTCAATATTTAAAGGTATCACGTTATGATTTTGATTTCCTATTTAAATAAAACGTACTTTTTTTCTTGGATTTTTTTTGCTTTTTACGAATTGTTATGTCGTACGACATCGTATATTCTTATAATGTTATTGATAAGAAATAACTACTACGACCTCAATGGCTGACTGAATATAAAGTGGATAACACAAATCAAGGAAAAAAAAATATCAGTAATAAATATGCATAGTTTTTTTTTAAAACTAACTAGAATCGCCTTTACTTGTACTAATACTAATACTTTAGACTTCTAAAGTCTAAAGTATTAGATAGTAAATATAAGAAGACCTTTTATTATAAAACATACATTTCTTTTAAAAAAAAATATTACTTAAAACTAGATTGTATAGATTTTTCATATTTGTTCAGATTTTTGAAAGAGGCTAGTTATTCTTTAAAGTTGCCAAAATTGACTTAATCTCAATGTGAAAATATAAAGTTAACTTATATACGAGTAGTCAGTACAATTCACTTGATTTATGTAATCTATCACCATAAATATTTTATAGCATTTTCAGAATGACCCTTGTTGATGCTCTGGTTGCCTTTCAGATAAGCCTTTTAATCGCATCGTCTTCACCACCGCTGTTGTAGGAGCATCTGTCGGTGTGGCGTGTTATTGCTACAACTGCGTGTGAGACGCTGCATATTGCTGTAATTTGTTCGGCTTTATGTTCACTACTATAACTGTTATGACTGTCAGATCCTGGGCTTCATACACTGTCAGTACTTATTATCCTCTTGAGTGAACGTGAGGTAGAGGGTTTCTCTTAGGTTATGTGGTACTGGTATAGTTCCGATGTTTTTATTAAGAGAGAGTGTACTTATTTTTTAGAAGTGCGATATCCCCAGGGACATAATAGATCTTAATTGATGTCGAATATTAGTGATAGGCTGTAGCCCACTGAAGGTAAATGGGGTAGAGAACGTTGTACTGTAGTACAATGTTCTATTCATTGTTGCCAAAATTCTATATTTCATTTACCAGCATTGATGCCATAGTGCGAATCTTACCTTACACCAGAATCCCTATACATACCCACAACTTCTCCCAAAAACCATTGGGTGCTCTTGTGGTGTTGGCAGTAATGATGTCCTTGTCAGTGTTAAAGTATTTTATGATCTAGGTTATTTTACCGTATCCAGGAATGCCGATGAATCCTAGGCATATCCCATGACATGGATTCTAGGGTGCTGAAGCTGAAGCTTTCCAACTACTCAAGCATTCTGTCCTCCAGCATCATACGTGTTCACTTGTATATGACTACGATAGAGTCATTGTTAAGTATGCTGCAAATGAGGTTGCCTGTTCGTCTGGTTTCCTCCTCATTCAATTCCACAAAGCCGACTGTAGCATTGTTCGCCACCATATGACTTATCTGAAAGTTTGGGCTGTGTTATTGTTATATATGACGGCTTCTGCTTTTTGAGGTTTTACATCCAGGTTCAACTGTCCTCTTTGGAAGGCATTATTTCTACGCAAGTTCTGAGCTTCACTTGTTTCGTGCCTTTTAGAATTGCTATAAATTCGATTTTTACGTTCCTATAATGATCTTTGCGGCCTAATATCACTATCGTATAGGGTGATACCTGGTCCATTGCTGCTCTTGTTACCCTGGGCTGGTTTCTGATGAGGAGATCTTTAGTTTCAATGTTTAGTATTCAATGTTTAGTATTTGTGAACTCCTGCATAACCTCCGCCTGCCTGCCGTGTGATTTCTTCTTGCCTTAAAGGCACATTCACATTTGATATTAAGGCACTGCATGCGATTTTTACGGCTGGATGTCTTTGCTTTGTCTTGGTTTGTGCTTCTGCCGTCTTACTTTGGAAGCGGTCTGAACAACTTTCAGGGGTCGTGAGAATTGTGAACGGCTTATCCGCCTGGATACTAGTGGTTAATTTTTAAAACTATTTAAAACACTTCTCATAACTGAGGTCGTCACCTCTGTCCTCATACGGTAAAATAAAGACCTAACGATTAAACACTTGGTGTCACAATTTCCTTCCAAGTATTGAGATATTACGTTTTGAGTGGTAGAACGATTTGTCGAGTCTTTGTTACATTCTTTGCACTCAGATGCTGTACCACTGAGCCACAAAGACCTCTTAGATCAAAACCAGTAGAAGATTATTTAAATATATTTCATTAGAATGCGTATATCTACCCTGCCACCGATGACGGTGCAAGCCAAGGCCGCGTGCCACGTACCGCTCCAGTATCGCGACTACCGCTGCCCGCAGGCCGCAGCACACATTGGAGGTCACATGTCTTATTGCCTAAATGTCACTTTTTAATTTAGATCTATACTATTTCTCAAGATGATTGAATTGAGAATGAACCTTGATTAATTTAGACGTAGCATAACACCGTACAATGTTCTCGTTACCATACCAAATATGGCTAGTAGACACTGTACGAATGTAGACGGTCGTGAACTTGCCAATTTAGTTAATTCAAAAGTATATAGCTAATTCAAATATAAAAGTTTGGTTCTTCGTCCATGTTGTTTATTCAATTAGCATTTATGAAGCAAAATCAAAGTGCGTTCTTAACTATTTGGAGCATGTACATATATCATATATAAACATTATAAGGTATTAGGTACACTGGGCACTGTGTAGTGTACACGTTATCAAAGGGCGCTCGGCCGAGGAGCGAGGGTGAGATTGTAGCCAAATGAATTAATTACCCGCGGGCGAAGCAGAGACGCGTGCGACGACCTCGCCACCCTACTTATAAAGAAAAAATGTATTATATGTGTATGTATAATTTCACCCACTTTAGAATTTAATTACCTGCAGTAGTTAGTACCTTCTTAGTACTATTTTTTTATATTCTGAGAAATATTTAAAAAATAATGCACGGTGTTCATGCAGTTTTCATTAATAGATAGATTAGATATAAGTAGGGTTTAGTTATATATAATTAATGGTGTGTTTGTGTGTATTTAAAATATTTCATGACTTTAAAAGCGACGATAATAGATCGGGAATAAAATATTTAATACTGTGTTTTTTCTTGGTACTCAATTAAATCGCAGCGGTGATTTCCAAGTGCTGAAATTTTTAATTAGAACATGAACGCTGCTTAGATAATAAATCTAATCAAAAGAAAAACTTATCATTTAGCTTGAAAAATAATAAAAAAAAACTATTGACTTTCGATATCTAATTCTTATAATAATTTTTAATATTATGATTCAGCTGTTTTTATCTTAGTTATCAAATGAGAAAAAAAAGCAAAAAGATACTAAAATCTCGAAATGTTTTAAAGTAGTTAGGGTATCGGCCAGGGCGTCTGTCGGCCGTTAGCGTCAGGGATAGGAGGCGAAGTGGCGTTGACGGGCGATGATGGATGGCGGCAATAACGCACCGCGCTCGTTATCATACACCGACCCGGACCACCCCTGCGCCCGCCCCACCCCCGCGCATTGCTAGCAGCTGATCTGGCAATTATACATTTAATATACATTATAATCTACAATTCATTATAATTAATAGGAATTTATAGATATAATTAGAATGACGAGATAGAATTCTGTCTTACAGCTAAGACATACGTTCCCGTCCAGTTTAAAAAGCATATGTTTGTTATAATACAGCTTATTTATGTTAATAAATATATATTTTTAATACAAATTTTCTCTTACCAAGTGATAATTCTAAGCAGTTATCTCTGGGCAGCGAATATTTGTAAAAATATCCTGTTAGAAATTCTAACAATATTATAATAAATAAGTTTAAGTAAGATATAAAAGTTACGACGTAGCTCGATGAGAACATATGAACTAGTTAGTCACTATGTTCAATTTTTCATACCAGCAAAATTAAATGGTAACAACTATTATAGCTACAGCTATATCTATATCCAAATTTGACTATACTTATAGTAAATCTGTAACTGATCACTGACACTTACTGTAAGCCTATGAGGAACGTTTATTAATATAATATGGCCCCAAACAGTGAGTTTCTAAAGTTTTGTTTATTTGTCTGTGAGGTAATTTAAGAAACGGCTCCCTTTATAAACCGATTGAAATTAAATCAACACTACGTGTGCTGGTTTTATTTCAATCGGTTTATAAATAAAAAAGCTTTCTATGTGTTATGACACACTGTACCACTTCTCTTTCCAACTTTCCGCCGAATTTTTTAGGTATTGAGTAGCGGAACTCAACACCGCTCTTTGCCTTGTTACCAAAACGAAGAAATACAAAACAGGATTTATTTAATTTAAAAAGAATATGAAAAAACAACTCACACACAACCTGCCGTTTACAGTCACACGCTTGTGCCGCTCGCTCGCTTGTGTCGTCGCTGCCATGACAGGCCTAGATATATATAAAAACTATTATATACATATACTGCGACAATATTTATACATTGGAAAATGAAACTTGGGCTAATAAATAATCGATTGAAATAAGTTCTAAGCAAAAAAAAAATAAAGACAAACAATACCTATGCGCAACCTTATATTATTGTATTATGTTTTTACTTTTACCTTTATATGTGTATTGTTTATGATAGTATGTTTATATCACTCATCAAAGGACGACACTAGTTTATTAGAAGGTTGAACAAAAAACATACAAACATTTTTTTTTCTTAATGACCTGTTTATTTTATATTTTTTTAAAAATCACAAGTGATAATTATATATAATTAATAATCGCAAGCTTACTTCCGACATAAGACGGTTAGAAAGCTTCACGCCACTCGCGTCGCAACTCGCAAGTGACACACTTCACGTCGCTCCTTTGCAATGGTACTCTCACCGCAGCAAAAAGTAACAGACGCGTCACTTCAAGATCTTGTGATAGCGAGCGAGTATCGGTCTATCACTCTTACTATAAATCACTCAATGAGAATACTCGTAAGTGCCAGAATTACAATCTCTTAAATAGCAGCAATGCACACAAGAATGGTCAACCTACTGTGGGCTCTCGGCAGTATTGATTGATGACATATTGATGACGACTATTGTATGCTCATATATGTATACTTGTTGCAGGGACGTATCCCACAACAACATCAGCTCGCTGCCGGCCGACGCGCTGCAGCCCGCCGCCGGATTGCGCGACCTGTGAGTACTTACTAACTTTCTTTATATTATTACGTGTTTAATGTTCAAATATTAATATATTTTTGATTATTTTATGTAAATATATGTCATATATCAAGAGAACAGTTTTCACATTTTACCACTACTCTACACAGCTTCACGCTGTAAGCCGCACACGACAGGGTAGGCAGACGGAACTTGGGAACCTAGTGTTAACACACCGTTCGACTTGCGTTCCCCACATATTTGATCATAACCATTTTACCACTTCTTCGAAAATGAAAAGCAACAGACATAGAACTGATTTCAAATATTACCACAATTTCCTTTATGTTTTTACACAATCCGTGCCTAATATATATCTGTCGTGCCACAGCGGCTGTAAACAATAGATTGTGGGTTCCATCCCCACCTGAGGAAATGAAATATTTTATATTTTCAAGTTAAATAATTCATGTTTTCCTTTCTACGCTCTGGTAACAAGGCCTCAAATCCGGCGGCAAGTGGTGAACGGAAGTGGAACGGAGTGTCTTAACCCTAGGTTCCCAACTTCACTCTTCCTACTTAGCCATGTGCGGGATACAGCGTGACTCTGAGTAGAGTGCCTAATATAAATATATATGTACATACATTTATATAGACATTAAAATAAAAGAAACATTTTATGTATCTTCGATCACTTCATTGAATGATCCTGCAGCAGCCGATTTTTACTAAGGTGTTTTAATAACTGAATACGTTAATGAATACAAATATTTATATTATAGTTTATAATATACAAATATTTATATTATAGCTTAGGTAAATATAAATTTTAACAATTTATAAGGAAGCCTAAATTAGTTTCCGTTCTCTGCCTTCCTTCCTCTTAAGTATTCGTGTCGATATCGACGGAAAGCAATTATGAGAGTATTATAAAGTTTTTTAATAACCTGAGTCTCAATAGAATGAAAGATATTAAATCATCGAATAATTTGTAGTTGAAGAAAATTCTAAGAGCCACTTATTAATATGCAACGTCGCCGTAATCTGATTTGAAACGCGATTGTTGTGGGCTGTGGATCCACTCATGACAATTAATGATATTCCTTTCCTCGCTGTGGTACCGACAATAACGTGGAAAGATTGTCTTTACTTCGACGAGAGATTGACTTCGACTATGTTTTATTGGTAAGTAAATAACTTAATTACAGGTTTGTTATAAAGTTGTACATTTTAAATGTTTATGTTATATAATAATATTCCGTTTATGTTCGTAATTCTTTTTAAAAAAGAAGGAAACAACGTTTTTTTTGCTGCAATGGCATAATTACTACCACAACTTACTTACACATCTTTTGAAATTAATACAAAAAAGCTGCTTGATTCCTCACATTTGAATCCTCACACACTTGTGTAATGTTAGTTGCATTAGTTTGAAAAGAAAAAAAGATCTCGTCTTGCGAAGACTGATTGGTAAAATCACGTCAACTGGACCCCCTATTTACCACTTGATCATAAAAATTTAATCTATATATATATTTTATTAGTACTTATGATGGAAAATTGATCCCCCAAACAATTTTTCAAAATTTCGATTTTAACAATTTTTTTTTTTTAATGAAAATTTTAAGCACTTTTAATTGAAAAATGGATTAAAAATCAACCGCAAGAGATAAATTTGTGAAATTTTCAGGATCCATGGTCAAATGTCTATATTTTAAGAATATCTTTATGACTTAAAATTATTTATTTATTTACATATTGTTAATTAACTTTTAAGTTAACAAATGAAAATTTAAGTGACTTCTCGGGCAGAAAATGCAGTTTTTTTTCATCGGTCACATGCTTTATCCATTTAAGTTTAAAATTTCGGAAGAGAATTTCACTGCTCGCCATTAGTTTAAATAAAATTAATTTATTTATGACAGCGCGCCAGGCGCCGAGCGCTGTGGAAATGCCGCGCTGCCGAGCGTCTTGAACTACACTAACGCTTTTATCAATGATAATTTATAATAACATTACAAAATATTATTATAAAACAAATTTTATTATTATTTATGTTATAATTCATTATAATTATTATTAATAATTTTTTTTTTAACAATGTTATAAGGAATGGAAAACCATTGGAAAATTTTTCACTACAATGTAGGCTCGTTTCAGAAGATGAAACAGTGTTTATTAACAGAGTTTTTAAAAAAAAATAAAAATAACTGACTACATAATTTATTATTTAATAATTTAAGCTTGTTTCTTCTATTCAGTATATTATCATTGTATTCTTTATAACAATGTTAAAAAAAATTAAATTTTATTAATAATAATTATAATGAATTATAAGATAAATAATAATAAAATTTGTTTTATAATAATATTTTGTAATGTTATTATAAATTATCATTGATAAAAGCGTTAGTGTAGTTCAAGACGCTCGGCAGCGCGGCATTTCCACAGCGCTCGGCGCCTGGCGCGCTGTCATAAATAAATTAATTTTATTTAAACTAATGGCGAGCAGTGAAATTCTCTTCCGGAATTTTAAACTTAAATGGATAAAGCATGTGACCGATGAAAAAAAACTGCATTTTCTGCCCGAGAAGTCAGTTAAATTTTCATTTGTTAACTTAAAAGTTAATTAACAATATGAAAATAAATAAATAATTTTAAGTCATAAAGATATTCTTAAAATATAGACATTTGACCATGGATCCTGAAAATTTCACAAATTTATCTCTTGCGGTTGATTTTTAATCCATTTTTCAATTAAAAGTGCTTAAAATTTTCATTATAAAAAAAAAATTGTTAAAATCAAAATTTTGAAAAATTGTTTGGGGGATCAATTTTCCATCATAAGTACTAATAAAAAATATATATAGATTAAATTTTTATGATCAAGTGGTAAATAGGGGGTCCAGTTGACGTGATTTTACCATGATCTTACATATATATTTGCATTGCACAGGAACCTATCAGCGAATCGTCTGGAGGTGGTGTCTGCGGGCGCGCTGAGCGGCGCGGCGCTCGGCCGGCTGTGGCTGGACCGGTGCGCGCTCATCACGCTGCCTTCGCTACACCTGCCTCGACTTCACTACCTGTGAGTAACCATTACATTTGTGTTAAATCATATATACAGTAATATTCGCACGCCAATGTACGCTATTACATGGAGAGTGATACAGTTATTTTCCTATTCACCCTTCGTCATATCTTACGTACTTTGATGGATCGATTATAAATTATTCATGCAAGCAAAGTGCGGACAGTTTTTTTGGCGATGTAAATCCTCGATATTGCTTCGTCATAGACGCTGCTCGATGTGTGCCTCTAATATCATTCAAATTAGCTCAGCTCTATTGAACGGGCTTGTCACATTTTTCCCTTTGAGATTGAATAATAATGCCTCCTTACAATACGGATGTATGCATAATTATTCTGTTTTTGAATGTTTCATAAACTAACAAAAGAAAATAAATGAATAAAATCTGTGATATAAAAATAATCGACGAAACATTACTTCCACAGCTCCATTGTTATGACATGAAGGAATGTTACAGCCAATAATTTTAACCTATTTTTAAAGTAAGTTCAACGTATTAGTATTTCGTGAACAAATCTATAATACATTTATTAATAGTAAATAGACAAGGTAATCATTTCAATATACAATTTTCAAAGATTCAGAACCAAGGCTCGTAGAAAGTCGCAAGACGCACATATCACGAGGTATTTTTCGTCTGGTACATATACGTACATATTTCAGTTTTATGTAAATTGCGAATGGGTCAGGAATACATTTCAATAAATTTGAAAACGTGTACACGCTTTGTCTTACACAAAATGAAACGCAAGCATCATTATATACCAATTTGTTTCTTAATGTCTTTGTCGATTTATCTATTGATGAGTATGAAGTTGTTACGTTAGTTCAAGCGATATCAGACGTAAAAAGAAGGACGTCTCAGACGATACTCACACATGCACGGTCGGTATAATGTAGCAGTCACAGCCCGTCTCGAGTCTCGATCTCGGCGGGGAAAAAAATTCTTCGACGCAACTGACTCGAGTAACGGAGGTCGTTAGCACTCCCTTCTGTACGGCTAATCTACGTCTCGTGGGCAATCCACCAAAAGTGCTTTTATAAATCAAATTGTACAATTAATTAACTCGGTATAGCGGAGGGCGCTGTGCAGTAAACAAAGAGGAGCAAAAACGACAAACAAAGTTCTAAATCTCCACAACGTCGTTGACAAGTAATAGTATCGCAGACTAATGACAAACAACCAACTGCGCTGTATGCCCACCACCCGCCATTGACACAAGGTGCTTCTTAAATAGTGAGATAAGAGTAAATACGTAGAGGTTTACTTATATTTAACTACTATATGAATAAATATGATAATTGCATTTTTATTATTTTAAAAAGCTAATTAAGCGCTACAATAAGTTTCGCTTCTCAACATTCAATACCTTAAATTCGGCAGAACCTTACTTAACAGGGTACGCAGAGGGAACTTGGGAACCTAATGTTAAGACACTCCGTTCCGTTCCTCACTTTCCGCCGAATTTTAGGCATTGGGTGTCAAGTGGCGGAATTCAACGCCATAATAAAGAATTAAAGTGCCCACAGTGATATTGTGGTGTTGTGGTGGTGGATACCTGTTGTTGCATACGCTGTTACGGAACTTTGATCGTGTATGTACTTTACCGGTACAAAGCAATAATGAAGTCACAAAGGATACTCCCACACGTTCCTATTGTTATCGATAATTTGGCCTTTGTCGAGGTTTGTTATAATACACTATCTATAGTTATTTAGATAACATTATTTATGTATTTTTAGCTTTTATTTAACTTACCACTTTTAATGAAATTGTTTCTCATTTCATTTTTAATTTATTTTTAGAAATTTTATAAGTTGATTTCTTATCATTTGTAATTAATTTATTAATGTTAAGATTTAATGTAACTTCCTCTACTAAGTACGATTTTTTCTTATTATATATACGTACGTAAATATTTTACGTTGAACACGTGAGATTATGTAATTGTTTGTTATTAATTTAAGTATTAAATTTTTAATTTTAAAATATGTTAAGCCCTAAAAGTATTTTCCTTTTAGTGATTTTCTGTACGTGTTAATAGTAGATAACATTGAATGTATTATATTGTACAATACTGTATGAGCGACGCCTGGGGAATGTAAATTACTGCGACACAGTTTCATACTAATGCAGTTTTTACCGACTTTGTTTTATAACCTTTATTAGTCTCTTTTTATTATTATTATTTTAATTTCTTTAAGATGAATGTAATTGTCTGTGTTGTAGTTAATATCTTTCTACACGAACGTCCTTCTGCATGCAGAATAAAAGCTTTGCTAAATTAAACCTCAGCGCTTTTATAATAAGTTGCTCGACTGGTAACGTAATAATAAGTTTTACTCATTTCCACGGTGATTAGATAATGAAATGAGCAGGACAATGTCCTTGAAATCGTTATCTAACGTTCGCACATAGCGTATTATTAGCAACAGAATACACTATTGTAACAGTAGTGATAACGGATAAAGTTAGATGAGTGCCTCCTCCTTATATTGTATGCAGTGGCGGTTCTTGTCATATCTTGTCAAAGACATTGTTAAAAGTACAGCGGTGACAGCGGTGACACGTGGCATAGAAGGTATATATGTTGTTACAACATTTTATTCGATGCTTTATAAAACGTAATTAAAGTAGTACTCACTTATATTTAAGTACTTAAAAATATTATATTAAAAATATTATGTATTTCTTAACCAAAAGTAAAAATTAATCTTGACCGGACGCGAGAACGTTAGCATGTTATTGTTTTAGTTTCACTAGATGCGGAGGGAATTTATTTTCGCATTTTATGGATGGAAACGGAGGAAATAATGCTGTTTACAAAGGCATTTTATACTAAAGTAGTCAGTGTAGCGACGTGTTTATTTCAGGGCAGCAAACGTCGCTCCTGTCAGGGCAGTAAGCCTGTCTAATACTAGCGTATACTATAAATATACTAGCTATTGCTTGCGGCTCCGATCATATGGTTGAATGAAAATAACTAATTACATATAACCTTTATTGTTTTGAAAAATTAACTTACACAGAATATTTTTTGTCTTCCCAAACCAAAAGATTCACAGATTAACGCGCTAAAAATTGACAACATCCGCTATGATAGTTCGAAATCACCGCATTATAAAAATCCACTGAGACTAAGTTGTATGGAAATAAGTCAGTAGGTAAACGATATATTTAATTTTACATATTAGTATCCAATGCAAAATTGACATTGTGTTTAACATAAATTGTTTTAATTTAATTTTATCTGCATAACTTAGATATTTATATACCGCTCTTATACTAACATGCGTCATAAAAATACAGTGGATTTAGACTGTCATCGTACATTGCGGCAATTTATTGTAACAGTAATACCTATAATAAATCATCGCGCTTTAAAAAGGCAGCGCCCGCGACCGCCGCTATTTGTGTTCACTTGTACGTCGTAAGCCATACTAAGCTACATGTCTACTGTTTACTATATATATTGTACGCGGTCACATAACAGAAAACGTACTGTATTCAGAAATGAAAATATTCCAGTACGAATTAAAGATAATAATAATTCAAAGTATCACATTTAGTATTTACTAATACTATATAATGTATTGGATGAGAAGACTACTAGATTGATTTATTTAAAAACGATTTCCTTAATATTTTTTTATGACATAACATGAGTCACTGTAGTAGCAGTAGTCGACGAGGTCGGCGGAAAGTTCCGCTTTGAGTAGCATTCGATATTAAATGATGCTATTTACGACGCGATTACATTTAGAAGAGCGAGCAAAGGGCGCGCATGGAGTAGCACGCGGCGCGGCGCGGCCTTGCGCGGGGGTCGCGTTCAAATACGAGGCGAGGCCGCGCGGCTGCGCTAGGCTGGTGACTATAAATAGAGCTTAATAATGACATGATCAGCAAGCCTGTTAGTTCGGGCCTCGCGGAGCTTTCACACGCCACTTGCGAATATTTCGCAACAACGACGCGACGCGGATATAATTCTGATGATAGAGGTGAGGTCGCCGGACACGCACTCCGCACACGTCGACCGCGGACCGACTCAAGGCCCGGTGCCGAATAAATTCAAAGTGCATGAATAAAGTACACTAACAAACGCGACGAATTGATAAATATACAAAACATTTGCCTCGCGCAAGCTGTAGCGTTGGCACGCCTCGTGCAGACAGAGACACTACGCAATGTTACGAATGTCTCTTTATGCGTCGTCTGCAAGTGGAGGCACTCACTGTCATTTACTGAATGGATTTATACGAAAAAAATCTTACAAATGTTCGCCCATTTGTAACGTCGCTTTTATGTATACATGCCTATGTGTTTTAGTAGCAGAAAAATATGTTATATAAAAATTCTTCGAAATCTTAAATTTGTAACATAGTGTTGGCATAACCTAGATCTGCTGAAGACAATGAGTTGGAAGAGTTGCCGGCAGCGACGTTGGCGGAGACGCGTGCACTGCGCGTGCTGCGAGTGCCGCACAACCGCCTGCGCGCGCCTCCCGCCGCCCTCGTGCACCTCACCAGGCTGCAGGCACTGTACGTATCTTATACAATAAATACAGTATCTGGTACTTTATATATCATTTGATTATTAGATTACCACACAGTAGGTACACCACAGGTGCCTATAAGCAATATCTCATTTAAAACATCGTGAAACCAGCCAAGACTCGATGAAGCTGTTTCTCTATAAGAAGTTGTGAAATCTCTAGGTAAAACCAACTAAAAAAAATATTTTAGCAGAATGAGGTGTTGATATATATTTACAAGTCAACGACCAAGTCAACCAAATCTGACGAACCTTAGACTTGGCCTGGCTTGGTGTGTGCTTAGTGTGCTTATAGTTTACTAGAAGATAATTAAATTTTTTCCGTGTGATTCCGGCTTAGAATAGGATCAACCTGGTACTGATGGTGTCGTAAGAGGCGATTAAAGTGCGTGTGGTAGAGTCACGTTGCCAGCAATGGCAACACGCATGGGCAGACTCGACCGGATTATTACCACCCCCAGCATTTAAGACCGGCGTTAAGTAGTGGCTTTTGCCACTGACGGTAACTGACGGCAACGCTCCTGTAGCTCCTCTGGAGTTACACGGGGCCGTGGGCGACGGTGATCATTTACCACCAGGTGATACGGGTCACCTGGTGGTAAAATGATCATTTGCCGTCGGTCGTTTGCCGTCTTTTCAATGAAAAAAAAAAGATAATTAAAAGCTCTATACCTATCCGGAGGGTCTCAAATAAGAGCACGAAAATACTCAATGGTTCCAGAAAAGTATAGTACTGTAGTGCTTTTTGTGCCTCTAGTAGTACTTTCCAAACTTCCGCAATAAATGGACAGTAAATGTAACACAAATAGATCTGACATTTCGAATCAGTGGTTCTTTAGATTAGCGCACCCACTCCAACGAATTCTACATACTATTTGACATTCATCGAACAATACATTTCTAAACATCCCCCGACATTTTATTACAATTATGTGATACATTTACACACAAAATTATACATTTACTTTATTATATATTTCTGCACTCGCAAAAATATGTACTCAAGTATTAAGCAACTTTATAAAACATTTGGATATCCTTCTGTAAATCTGTGTTAGCTCATACGGCGAATGTAACATATTAATGCGATTATTTCATCAGATTGTAAGTAGGCTAATGTAAGATCGAAGACCTTTTCAAATGATATAAAGCTCGTGCGCACAGAACGACGACAGCGATAGTGATCGGGCGTCGCGCGTACGTGCGTCGGGCGCCCACGCGAGCGCGAGCGCGGCCGTTAGGTGGCCACTGGCTAGACTGGCGCGCTGCGCTCGTAAATTATTCTCTTTACGACGCGTTAATATTTCCGCACCTGTACGATACTACATTATAGGAACTGAAATGACTCACTTTTGGACTTATTTGAATATTGTCGATTTATGCTGTCAACGACAGATTTTTTTTTATTATTATTATTTTTAACTGAGATATTTAATATTTTCAATTTAAATATTTAATGTTTTATTTTCTTCGCTCTGGTAATAAGGCAAAAGTGCGGCGTTGAGTTCCGCCACTCAACACGCAATGCCTCAAATTCGGCGGAAAGTGGGGAACGGAAGTGGAACGGAGTATCATTACACTAGGTTCCCGGGTTCCCTCTGCCTACCCTGCCTTGTGCGGGATATAGCGTGAAGCTAAAAAAATATATATATTTTTAACGATTGGCACCAGCTCTTTGTTTAGACTTTACAATAAAAATACTAAATTTACAATTTATAACAAATACAATGAAAATATAATTATTAATATTTAATAACATCTTCAAATTATAACATCTTCCTTTCGCCCTAATGGTTAGTCATAATATCACCTTATTGTACATTTGTTACTTTTTTCTTTGTTGTATATTTATGTTTACATATTTTATGTACAAATACATGTTATAAAGTATTAGAGTACTTGTAAAAGATATGTATATTCAAGAGTTCGATTATTTGCCTTTAAAAATAAAATTTAATTAATGAAATCTAAATCTATGTTGTTTGTCACAAACCTTGAATTTTAAAATAGGTATTTTCGATTATAAAAAACTGATTAAAGTCCATCGCGCGGTTTAATATTAAGAATAAGAGTTAATTTTAGTTACTTTGTTTACTAATGAGAAAAAAACATAAATATGCAATGAACTTGTATATGTATGACTTTGGTCTTGTTTATAATTTTGTTTAGCGTAAATAAGTTATAAAAACGTAATCACAGCAAGTCTCGAGTCCACAACACTTGTTGGTAATTAAGCGTCATTTAGCGCAGTTTACCTTTCTTTGCATTCTACGCAACTTGAAACATCGTGCTGTATAGATTAGCTCATACAAGAATAAAACCGTTTGTCCCTTTTATTTAAAATTATCCTAAATTTTAAATTCTTAAATATGTTGGAAATATTTTTAAGATATTCCACTCTTAGGAAAGAAAATACTTTTTAAATCATATCAAAATTTTTACATTTTGAAAGCACACCTTTATTGGAATCGTCCAAGCGCACTGACCAACTAAGTCATGCGTTCTGATACAGCGTTACAATTCTTAGACGCTTGAATTACTTAGAACTTATTGTACCTACTTATGTAGTTACCATCTCTGTAAGGATATTTTTATTTATTTTATTTAATTGTTGAAATCACGCTTCGTTCAAATTGTTATACTTTCTTTAAAAAGATATTGTTTAATACTTCTTACGTAGAATCGGTTTTCTTATAAAACTATAAGTTTTGGAGAGTATGTGTACAGCTTGCCTTTTTTTTCTACAGTAACTTAGCCAGCAATGAGATCACCGAGCTGACTTCCACTTCCCTGCCGGCGCTGCCGTCTCTCCATACTCTGTAAGTACTTTATCGTCTATTTACTTTATATTTACATGGATCGGTAGAACTAAAAGTACTAATTTAAACGGATTAATCGTGTATATACATTTGTAAACATTTTTGGAAACTCGAGGTTTCGTACACTTTGCAGAAGTCCGTAGTCACGAGACTGTGGAGGTTATAAATCAAATCCACGATTAATCCGGTTAAATTCGTTTCATTTAAAATGTATTACAATCGGGATAGTCAAAGATTTTATTAAATAATAACTATATTGGGTACAGACGTTTTGCAAAATGAAACAATAGAACAAATCGTATCGATATTGAGAGAAAATTTCATCGTTTAGTAAATTATTATTAGGTATTGGCTTATTAAACGCCCTCTTGACGACATCGAATTTTCAGTAATCCTCCCTCAATATTATCCTGTTTATTTTTTACAAATATTTTAATTTTGAGGAATGCTAAATAGAATAATGAACGTAATAAATTATATTAAAATATTACTCACTACTTATTATTCACTCCTTGGAGACGGCTATTAAATCTGTTGATATTTATTTTATTTTTGTTTTTAGCAACCGGTTTCCGATTTTTTCAAATATCAAACGATTTTAAATATTATTTTGTGTATTCTTATCTGGCTATACAGATAAACTCCGTGTACAGATAAACTGCCTTTTGTAATTATAAGAAGATATATAAAAACGTATAATTGTAATACTTCAGTAACTAGTGTTGTCATATTTTTATGTCACTTTTCATCGGTACATCGTTCATCAAGCTTATTGAATTTGAATTTAAATTAAGTTATTTATACAGCTTCACGTTTGCACTCGTGGTAGCCGTTTATACCATATATTTACAATATTGATTATAACCTGGACCTACATTTGGATAATATATTTATTCGTCAATGTCCTTAAACGAGAGGCAGTTGACTCGTACAAAACACGTTGCTATAGCACCATATGCAATAAATAAGTGTTTATATTTTCAAGTGTATGGTTAGTTAGTGTATGAAGTGAAAATTATTTGAAATTTTAATAATGTAATATGTCTTTTATGTGTTATATGAAAAAAAAAACAAAAGAAATCTGGCAAAAGATATAATCACACTACTTTTCTCCATATAAACTACAATTGAGTTAAATGTCACATTCCTCCGTCAGCACAATTTCCGTTAAAAGTTTTTACATCACGCATTAACATTTGTCGTGGCGCAGGGGCACAAGCTTGTGACTTCAATCGCGACGGTTGTGGGTTTGATTCCCACTCGAGGAAATGATATATTTAATATGTTCAATTTAATTATTAAATGTTTTCATTTCTTCGCTTTGATAACAAGGCAAAGCGCGGTGTTGAGTTCCGCCACTCAGCACGCAATGAAGGAAAGTGAAACTGAGTGAGTGAGACAGTCAGTAACATATAGATCATTTAAATGATTGTCTTTGAACTATTATTTGAAACATTCTTTAATTGTGTATAATGAAACGTAGCATTCAGTATTACGCAATATACTTAATTTAACGCACCCGTTTTGCAACACTACTCGTCTGCGGTCGCAATAAATAAACATTTAAATTTAATTAAAAAGAAAACATATCACTTAATATAATTGACGTAATGGTAATGATAGTATTTACGCATACATTATATCGCGGGCGCAGTGAAGCTCCGGAGAGAGCGGCCGCGCGCGGGCGGTAGTGGGGTCAGGAGGCAGTCCTCAGGCGAGTCGTGCCGCGGCGAGGCTGTGGCGAAGGTGATCTGGTGACGAGAGCGGTGATCACACGCGCCATGTGTTACTTGTGTCCTACATACGCTACTTACGTACGAGTACGTACACACAACTACAACTGATTAGTTAATACCGCGATATAACGGACCTAATTACGGCCATTCCGAACAACACATTATATTTCATAGCTCACTCTGAGGCGTACATTGAAGTAATGAGCGTCTCTACAATGGAGACAACATGAATACGAATATTATTTACTTCAAATACTTGACATTATCTTCTCATTAGAAAATTATAATTTAGTTATTCAAGATTCTGTTTAGTTCTGTGGAAACAACAAACCTATTAACAAATCAAGCAAAACTAAAAATAATTTAAATTAATTTTAACTAAAAGAATTTAATTTATTTAATACCAGAAATCTTTTCGTTATAATATTACACAATACTTTGAATAAAATTCTTATGAAGACCAAACCCGCAATCTGCCTCTAACAACAACAAGAACAAACAAACTTTCAGATGCCACCACTATCTTAAGACGATAATTAATATATATAGTTCATATAAAATGTTGCGTACCTACATCGGGTGACACTGAGGAAAGTCTCAGCGGCCAACCCTTATCAGTCACTTCCACTCGCGTCAGACTTCATTAGGTCGTTAGTTAGCCTAGATGACTAGCGACTAATGGCCTATACGGCTATTTACCCTTTAAATGGACCCGCGTATCTTAATATGATAACACCCCGCTTATTACACGCACACTCTGATATAAAGTCATTTAAATGAAGTCGCTTTAATATAATATAAACGTATCTCTTATTTATGTCAGTACGTTTTAAAACGTGTAAAATTTGCTAATCCGTGTCAACGTTTTATTACTTTCGTGGATCGTTTACGCAGAACGAAGGACAGCTAAAATTAATTTATATAATATAATGTATTTCATTCATTACGACGCCGCTCTCTCCGCGGCGCCGCTATAAATAGTGTCTAATGTATACATCTTCACCGACGAACGTAGTAAAAATAACAGATGACAAACGAGGCGACACAGCGCGAGTGTTTGTAAAGCGTGCCGTCCACGGACAGCGGACAGCGGACAGCGACGGCAACTAATGAATGAGCCGTAGTCGCAATGGAGCCATTGTCGGGAATTTCTGGAGAGACGACAATTTATCACTTACACTGCGAATACATTTTTTTTTAATTTAACATTATATTCCAAATTTTGCGTTACACAGAAAGTATTATTTCCTTGTTAATCAATTTGCTGGCTTATGCTGCAATGTCGGTGCTGTTATTCAATATTAATAATAAATATGATGGAGAATACGAGTACATAATCGAAAGAGGCGGCCGTTATGGCGCAACCGCACAGCGTCTGACGGTAAACGTGATAGTTGTGTGAGTTATGGAAGATACTTTTATTTCCTCGCTGAGGTAATAAAACAAAGTTGAGTTTAAACTTGGAGTTCTGCCACTCAACACGCAATAAACATGAACATCGAGAGGATGGAGGAGGAAGGAGCGTCTTTACATATAGTCATCTTCGAAAAGTTTCAGTTATTGATATATATTATTACTTTTCGTTAAAAAATAAAGTACATCATAACATGATTTACATTAAGTGCGTCACTAATTGTTATTGTGGATTGCATGAAAGTTCACAGAAAATGTGTATAATCTTATATAATGTGTACGTCATTGTCTCTCAGTACTGGAGTAGTGAGTAACCGCACCACCAAACCTAGCAGCAGTAATAGGATTACGGTAATATAATCAAGTCTCATGATATTACAAGTATTCAAGATCCACAACGGGCTTCTTCTAGAATAAATAATCCAAGACATACTAAAATAATTCTTATATGTATAGTTATGTCGTACGTCATACTTGATGTATGTACGACGTGTAAGCATTGGTATATTTATGTATCAATGTAGGGCTTGATAAGAAGAATTAATTAATATAGGTAGAATATTAAATTATATTACGTCAATACACAATATTTTTACTTGTTATGAATAGAAGCAGCTTCACATAGTATCCCAGACAGAACTAAATGAGGCCCGCCATTGTTCAATTCCCTTCCGATTTCGAGACATATCGTCTTGCCCGAGACAATTCGATGGTGTCCTCCTACGCTACTTATGCATCACTATTGTCATAAGTATTTAGTTACGTCGTCGCAAGCCGCTGAAATAGCATCACGTTGTTCGTCCACCAATACTCTAAGAATTCAAATCTCCTTTTGGTGGCCTTTTTACTACCGCTACTTATATTGATCATATATTTACAAACTCTGTACCAAGAGAAAAACTATAATTAATATGTAAAGTTCAGATAATTGCAGTCAGTTGGCTTATTTTTACTTTGGTAAAAATAAAATTGACAAATTACATAAAATTATTTGTATTCCGACGACAGTTGGTCGCATAGAAAAGCTAAGCTTTTCTAAGTAAAACAACAGCAAAACTTTAATGCTTATATTACAATAACGAACCCAACTTATTATATGCGTTTTTTTTTTATTATTATTAAAAATGAGTTTAATGCCTTACTTTAAAATCAGTAGGTAAATATAAGGAGTTTAGTTACTACTAAACTCCTGAAATTTACTGGTTGGTTCCAATTCGGTAAATACTTTTACCGAATTGGAACCAAAATTATGAATAAATCATATAATGTGTATGTGTGTGTGTGTGGCCACAATAAAATACTATAACATAAAAATATTTAATTAATTGAAAATGGAGAATATAGTCATAATACGTGCAGAAACTGTCATGGTGATAAAAAATATTATTATTACATTTTATTACAAAATGTCTTTCAAATGTATGTGGTAGAAGATAGCCCCGAGCAAGATCTATAAATGTTTTTCATGTAAATACATCATAACTAGCGGGACGCGCAGCCACTCATAGCCTAATAAGTAAGATTGTTATACATTGAACCGTCTTAAATCCGTCCTAAAGCAATATTTTGGTGGTCCGCGTTAAGAAAAGTGTATCCCGATCGAATAAGCGACTAAGAGCACGTTAATTGCCAAATATCGTAGTGAATTAATGTTCTACACATATAGAAATATGAAAAAGTTAGTAAAGTTTATATGTATTTAGTAAAATATGAAAAATCTAAGACACTAGGATTCTAAGAGCTTTATCAGTATCAATGACAAACGGCAGCAACACTCTACGTCTGTCTCCGACTCTTTTTCTCCGAAAAGCTAACTAGCTAACATTAATAAATTAACGGTACAAAAAAACCTGTATAACAGATATGTATACAAATAATTTTTATATTACTTCGAAGTCCAGTACCTACTATAAGATTTAGCTTCTGTAATGAATACTAACTAGGCTTTTACAATTTTACTTGACCTGGAACTTTACAACTAAAAAGGCTTTGTATCTGGATCGTTGGTTATTAAATACAATAAATTAATAAAAAACGGAAATCTAAGAAGGACTTTGAGGCTTGTCGTGGCTTAGCGGTACAAACGTGTGACTGTTTGTGGGTTCCATCCCCACTCGAGGAAATTAAATACTTAATACAAAACTTACAAATAGTGGAGTTATTTTAAAACATTATTTTAGCAAAAATAAGGACATTGAATGTGGGATGGTAAAAATTAACACTTTCCTTTTATCAAATGTAACAAACGATAACTACGTTAATATTTCTTTTTTCATTGAGTAAGATGGAACTTACAATAGTTAATCATTTTACATTCGTGATGATTTCATTAATTTTCCAAATCCTGAATTAATAATATATGTGCCAGGACAACTACTTTACTCGCAATTTATTCCTAGCAATGTTATATTCAATATTCAAGACAGGATGATTTTATCGTGAAGCGGCAACAAAAATTGCATTGATAAAATTCATTCCCTTTGTGAATGGGTCGGTGCGGCGGGTCGACGCCCGTCCGCGCGCCCTTCGACACATCTCCCGACGACGCGCGACGTGTACACTCTACAGTTACTGGAACAGGTCAAAACCTTCTTGTTAAATCAATAATAAGCATAATATTTATAAATATTATATCTATATATATATTCTTGAGAATTAGTCTCTAATCAATAATATAGAATATCAAAATTCGTTAAATAATAAAATTCTACAAATGTGCCCACTGTGATGCTTGCCCATGTGACACGGTACTGTTGCAGGTGACTTATTTTGAAATTTTACAATAATTGAATGACAAATCTATTTCCTATCAGTTGGTGTTAAAGGTTACCTTCAGCACTACGTGTTTGGCAGCAACCCTTCTCAGCGCGTCGATGAGGCGATGCGTTTTGATTTATGACGCTCCTTTGACTCCATACTGTCCTCCGGCAAAGACCTCCCCTTCCCCCCTCCACACCCACACCCACACGCCACGCGTACCCCTCATCCCCGCGCTATAATAAACGAGGTTCGAGACAAGTTTTTCAGAAATTTCTTTCTACATAATTTTATAGACTTAAATCGCCATCTTAAGTGTCGGTCCAATCCTTAATAACAATCTTACTTATCACGAACAAGTACGCAACTTGTCAAAACCGCTCTTACAATTAAGTAGCTGTAGGGTTTCACTATGGAACTGTAAAATATTACAGTCATAACGAATGTATTTTCTTTTAAAAAGTAACATGTATTATACTCATAGCTACAGGAGTAAATAAAGAGGCAAAAGCACTTTACATAGCGAGTCCGTCGTCTCCGGTCCTCCGCCCGGACCCGCGTTATTGCGAACGCATTACCATAAAACAAACGCGCATGTCGTTGTTGCCTTTTCTTACTCCTTACTATCTGTCGTAATTACGACTGCGCTCGTTGGGAGCATTCCTTACATCGACAAACGACAAACAAGTTATATCTCGCCGCTCGTAACAATCAATTCATGACCTTCCTAGATATAGAGATGTGATAAAGTAATAAATTTGGATTTTATGAATTCTCATAAAAACAAAGTGAAAACCTATTTTATTGTAAATTGAGAAAAAGCTTCGTCGATCACGAAGAAAATTTTATTATTTAAAATAAAATTGATATTTTTGTTATTTTTACATTGTATGGTATCTTTAAATAATCTGAATGTAGAACAAATATTTACCGACAGGATCCTGAAGAGGAACCGCATCACCCACATCGAGCAACGCGCCTTCGTGAACACGCCCGCACTACGCGTGCTGTGAGTACTCACCATTATACTAATTACTGTATATAATACAACATTATATTCTTAAACATAATACAAAATTAAATACATAATACCACAGATATATCTTATGTTATTTTTAAAATTATTACTGCCCTGGCATAATTAACTTAAATGTTTTCCAGAACATTATAGCTGATGAGCCATTTTGTATTAGTTACTATATTTGTAGACGAACTACACAAGTTACGACCCTGGCGTGTAACTTCATACCGCACTATTCCGCCATCTCCTTGTAAGTCTGCTTTGTAAATAATAAATTACCAACACAATAGATCGATAGAGGGCACACATTTCTTATTAGTACTACTTGCTTACTAGGAAAAGGAGAAATCACTTATATTATATAACAAAGTCGCAGCTCTGCATAATAGACCACTTTCAGACACTCGGACAAGTAAAAAATAAAGTATGTAATCTATTTCAACTCTCCTATGAATTATTAAATGTATAAAATATTACGTATCATATAAGACACAGCAACCTGCTCGCGGCTGTTTCCGCTTGAGCTACACATTTACTAATCAGAATTACTAAAGTTTCTTTGTTGTTTATTTGAAAACTGAAGATTCAGCCAATTAAATTAAACGGTTATTTTGGAGCAGTTTTATCGAACGAATAACATTGTTTTATGAAGACAATTTATTTGTCAAACTATCAAAATAAGAGAAATACTTTACGTTAAAGGAAATTTGCCAAAATATAATTGTAAAAACTGCAGTTAAGTCGTTTAACCCCTCCCTCAGATTAGCATGGGCAGAGAAATAGACAAACATTTTTGATAAAACTGTGTTAATTCGAATTACTTCTCTATTAATTATAGACGATAATTTTATTTATTAATGGATACAAAGTAATTAGAAAACGTCGATAAAAAAACGTACACTTTTATAAATTGAATTGAATTATTATAACTGAATTATCATTACTTTATAGAACACAAAAAAGAAGTTAAGAAATATTTTGTTGTGTATAAATTAACATTAATTCGCACTTGTCAATAGTATTTTCCAAAGCTTTTTACTAAAACTGTACATATTAATTACAAGTAACCTACTATAACCGCACAAGCTTAGGCCAATCATGCCTTTCTATCACTTGTTCTGCGACAACGTGACGGGTTTTTCGTACGTGCAGCAGGCGTTCATCGATTGAGACGCCATCATGTCAATAAAAAACATTATTTTGGGTGCACATTTCACATTGTACAGTATAGATTGTGTCTTATATTACAGTGAAGGTCGCGGGAACATTAAAATAAAATTATTTTATTTTCGTATTTAAATCAGATAAAGCACTGCCTTAGTCTGAAATAATAGACAGTTTGATATAAAATAAAAAGATTTTTCTCTAGGTTCGATCTAATTACTTTTCTGTATGCGTAACAATCGTAAAGCTATAAAAGGTTGACAAATAAATGATAAAGCAAAAACTAAATCAATTATATTCAGTAACCCAATATTTTAATCCTAAATGAATACAGTGGATGTCAATCAGTGAGTGTATTATATTACGTCAGGCCGCCAGCATCCCCCCGCACCCCCGCCCCACTTCAATAAGCGCGAACTGACAGAGACTGTAAACATTGATATGTATTGTTTCCCAACTACCTTCTCGGCTTATGTCTACGTAGTGCTGGACCAGATTCTTGTTAAACGTCGAACCCAATAACTATTTATGATCGCCGCAGTTATCTTAACACTTAGGCTAACCTGTAACGATAATATTTGTTACGACCTTACATGAAATGTATTTTATTTAATATATTCCTATTTTGATTTGAATTATCATAATTATATTTATCAACGGTTCATATTCGTGCTGAGTATTACAATATTATATGCGCAGCGTAGTGGAGCAATGACAACAAGCGGGCTACCTCTGTAATAGTTTACTACTCTTTCCTGTACTGTGAACGAAGATCTGAAACAAAATCCAGCTACTTTCGCTTATTTTCTTGTTTGATATTTCAATATGGGACAGTACAACATTCATTCCATTTTCAGTAGTATTTATTTCTTATAAAAGTATACCAACTCTAAAACTAATCTATCAAATGGACGAAAATAATTTTATCCGATGCGTAAAGGCACAGCAGGCGCGCGGCTGGGCTCGCGGCGTGGGCGGCGCTCGGCCCGTCGCGCCGTCGCGCGTCGCTCCTACGTCACACTGAGATAGCAATGTTATTAACAGTGATACGATAGTATAATCCTGCCTCGGCATATGTATTATTGCGATATTATAATTTACCTTTAAAGAACCTTCCACTCAGTCCTTGAATGCGCATAAAAGTGTCTTTGCATAGTTATGGAGCGTAACGTACACTTTGTAAAATGTTTCGGAAATAAGGACATTTCCTTCTTTATTGTTTGCTAAGCACATCCATTGCTTGGACCATACAATTGTAGTCAATTTAGGAATTGTTACTTAATTATAACAATGAACATAAAGCAAAGTAGTGTTCATTTAATGTGTGTGTTTCTGTCGCACGAATTGTCTTATTTTGCTGACCTCGTAAATGTCCATATCAATTTTACGAGAATTTTACAACTCATAAAAAATAACCACACCGGGTTATAATAGGCAACAATACCGGCGGGTACGAATGTATGTGTGTGTGTGTGTGTGTGTGTGCAACAACATAAACCACTATAGTGACCAACTGTTGCTTTACGATCATTTATACTAAACTAACATAACAATTTTATGAACACTGTTAATCAATTCTGTAATAGAATAATTACTATTGATAGCTTTAATATATTGAAATCCCTTTGATATTAATTTTTTTCAGCTTCACGCTTTTTTTTTCAACTGGGTAGGCAGAGAGAGAGAGAGAGAAAGATAGAGAGTGACTGTTCAAAGGCTACCTTCCATTTCATCCTAATTTTTCTTTTCTTTTCTTATTGACATTTTAATATCAAAGTAATAATTACAGGACATTTTTGAACGTATTATTAAACAACATTACCAAAGATTTTTTTGAATGTTCTGGTATTTGAATATATTACTACAAACAAAGTATATAATGTAGTCTTCTACAACATAACATATTAAATATCAGATATTTCAGATTTCGTGGTTAGTTATACGTACGATTGTGCAATGAGCGGCAGGCATGTGCGCGCTGCGCTGTGTCTGCGAGGGGCTGTGATCATTGCTCTCGGCGGCGATCGATTGCGTATAGGGCTACCACGGTATTCCATCCTGAAATAACTTCATAAGATACAATTATACATATTCAGCGTAGTGCTAAAAGCTCAAAAGGACAGCTCACAACCATCGCCTTAGTTAGCCAGAGCTGGTAGTCTAGTGCGTGCCGCTCTGAGTCAGCTCTTTTCTCTTCCCCATCATTTAGTACATTTGTCAAAATGTAATCTGTATGATGATTTTTGTTGAAAATAATTATAATGTAATATTGTAATTATCTTTGGTAATAAATGATATTAACGTGGCCGCAGGAGGCCAAAGGCCAGGGGGATAAAAATTAATGGTATCGGTTCGACCAATTTTGAACCTTATGGGCTGAATAAATTATTGTATTTTTATTTATTCGCTCTGATTGCAAAAGACCGTGGCGGTGAGTTCAATACATAATGTTTTGTCAACTAGGCGGTGCGTGAGGAACGCCGTATCTTAACATTGATTTCCGCTTGAGAGGTAGAGAGTGAAGCTATTTATTTACTATTCAATCAATAAATATGTAGTATAAAATTACCAAATATTACATAAAAATAATGTGTAGTTTTATATTCTGCATCAAAGTAAGTGTTAACCCTGATTTAAAGTTAGCTTCAGCTCTAATACAACGCACATTGACCGCCACCGTCGCCGCCGCCGTAACAAACGCAGTCGACGTCTGATGCTCACATGTCTAATAGTAAATCAATGTACCGGATCAATGCTTATCTCCCGAACAACGGTCTTATAAATTAAGTACATGCTCGAAATTAAATTGAATTACTTTATTGATAGGTTTTTTTAGAATTATATTTATTTGAAAAACATTGACAACTTATAGAAAGTCTACGCTAACAAGTGTTCCGTCTTTCATCAGACCTCTCTGAATCCAACACTTATTTGACTACAAGGAGAGAACACTACTAAATGCTAAATTCTTATAATACTTTTTTTGTGTCTGTTTACCATTAAATAACTGTATTTTAATATTAAATTTACGACTCGTATCTGTTCAAGCGTGCAAAAGTCAAACTCGGTAAAAAATAACTCTTCATTACAGTCAGTACTAAATATATATAATTTGCTGATGCTGTATGTAGGTTGGCTACTTCCTATATGATGTACCGTACCGTAGCGTTTGGCGCTCCATTCTGTCTGCCTACCCCGCTAGGGATATAGCGTAAAGCTAAGATAACATAACAAATATGATTTAAAGTAGAAATATTAAATACTCCTAAATCTGCAAATCTGCTCTTCATTTAATAAGACATGACAGACACTTTCCATCTGAACTGCGAAAATGTCATTTTTTTATGTTTTTGCATAAATATTCTTTATGGGAAGAAATACTTAATTCAATTTTAATTATCTACAGCCTTTTTATAGTAGAATATTTAACTATTATGTACGTTGCTGTATTTTGTTAGAAAGTTAAACAATTATCTACGTAGTTCGATTTCTTCTAAAGTCCCTTTGTTACAACAAGCTCCATAAATATATATATTTCGGTGAATAGTTCATGAAAAAAGAATTGATCAGTTGGGAATTTATAGACAAAATGAAAATCAATAAGTCCCATACTGTATTTACATTACGACGTTTGTGTCTCTGTCATAGAAACTTGCTTCAGTCGAATAACGATTTTATTTATATATATTCTCAGGCTTAATTCTCTGTTATGAATTACATATTTTATTCAGCACGGGGGTTGTAAGATGTTCCATCTTAGAATATTTAATGGTGTGGATTTCTATGTTCTCCGATCCAGTCCAACAAGGCCGAGCGTGGAGTTCCGTCAACCAGCACGTACTATTGGTACATAGTGAAATATGTAAAATGTATGTTACTAATAACGTAAACTGAAAATGTATTTTGTCACTGTTGACCGTCAAAGTAGGTATGTAGTCTTAGGCTCACCATTCCCTCTAAATAATAATTCATTTCACTAATAATTTATAAACAATAACGAGATACATATACAAACAGTAGCGTCTTGGTATGAAGCTGACCACGTAAACAGATATTCGTAACAATAAAAGGATAGTAGTTGCGGAAAGCGGCAATTTAAGTGTGACCTCAAAGAGAACCCCTTTGTACCTACAATATAACTCGCGTCCCCGCGCCGCGCCGCTTACGCTGTTGGCGGATTGCGATAACAGGAGATATTTCATGCTTATATATTTTTCGTGAGCATAATACATAAATAAAAAAACGTAACTGGAAGAGAAGTAAGGCATTGTAACGAAAACTTACAATTTATTATTTTCGTAAGCACATAGATACTGTTTCGTAAAATGTGAAATAAAACATATTACTATATAAATATATTATTTATATTAAAAAAAATATATTGAAGTAATGTTTAGTTGCTAACTTTCTAGAACAATATATGAGTTTAAATAAGCTTTTTGTTAATATTTTAGTATAACATGCTATCTTAAAAAATATAAACAGGGAATAAAAGAAAATAGTACTGAAATGTATAAATACAACATAGTTATATTTACGCTATTGCTTAATATAGGGTGTACTGATTTGAGATGTTACGTCAAAACGTAATTTTATTGATGTATCTAACACCCAATTTTTGAATTAAAACCTGAACATGCAAGTATGAAACTAACTTCTATATAGCATATTCAACGCTAATCGGTCGGCATCGGGTCCGGCTAATGTCCTCCACCCTCTTTGCCCTCCCGGTCTCCCTTCTTGCAAGCACATCCTCGCAGTTGTAACTACCATATAGAAGTATTATTATGACATTAAGAACCATTGGCCACCATTTTCTCTAATTTGATACAATATATTTATATACGAGTATATTTAACACAAATACCTACGCTAATATAAGCCTACAAGACTACAAAGCTCGCTCGTTTACAATTAATCGTAAAGCAAAAGGAACCGACGTCCGATTTATTTATGCGTTAGATAAATTTATTTGATCTCGAGCTTATGTTTGCGTATAAACAAACAGTAGGTATTGAGAAGGCTATTAGCCGCGGATCCGCTTGTCATTATTTATCAGAACGCGAGCCGCGGCTCGGGGTGAGATGAATGCGACTGTTTGAGCGCGAAATTAAACTCTCGAGGTGTACAGTAGCGCTGCAAAGTACAGAGCAAATATAATACGAACTGATGAAATTCTTCACAATCATTTCTTCAAAGAAATGCCAACAAGCGTATTTTTTATGAAATGCTTCTTATATATAAGGTATATAATTTAACATTAAAGTAAAGGCAAGTTTTGACTGTGGCGTAGCTCGGTGTACCACATGTACTCTGCTGTTGGCTTACCTCGACTATTTAGATAATTCATTATTTTTGTTATATTTTCAATTGGTGGTTAAGAACCATTTACTATTACATGTAGCTGATCTGTCATTATATTGTGCTGGAGCAGTGAAGACGAGTGTTATTATATTGTAAGGGATGCCTTAAGCCTACATCTATAGTCGCAAGTCCCAGACACCGCTCCAAGCTTTAATATTAGATTAAGAATTACATAAAGTATTAAGCACCAGAACTTAGCTTTATTTATATCATTTAAATTGTGTAGATAACATTAGTTACATATATCTACCACTTCTGATGTCTCTCAGTTACACGACTACCTCTATTCTTCTCTCTTTTACTTTACTATTCCTTCATACAATTTATTAATTTCCCACATCAGAAGTGATAGAAGGACCACTCCAACTCGGAGATTATGTTCTGACACTTTCTCGAGTATAACCGTAATGTTTCGATAGTTTGCGACACCAACGTAATACGTAGTAAAAGATTTTTTTAAAAACTGTAATACATTTCTCAAATCTATAACTTAGTGACAGCTCGACGTAATAACAGCATGTACATTAAGAATCTTTAGTAAAATGTTTAAGTAGTTTTGTGTATAGTAACTTAGTCTTGTAATTATTCCTAGAGTAGTTGAATCATAAAATCAAGCAAAGCTTAGTCCAATAAAATATTAGCTAGAGATTAAAGAGTAGTGTACCCGAGGACGTGCAATAGTCAGTAACAGTATGGCCTTGACAGCGATAGAAGACGGTTGACGTACCAAATTAAAAACGGTGAAACCTTGTATTTAGGATATTCATATTAGAAAGTCGTGGGTCGCTACGGTGTTGTATCGGATAAGAGTCTACCTCCTAGTGGAAGGCGTGTAGTAATTATAGCAGTCGATGCTTGAGTTCGATGTGCTTTTACTACGGTCCTTTGTTTTCTGTCATTTCCTTATATTATTGTATTGTGTCACATACGTATGTCTGTGGTCGATCCTTAGACCGAAGTAAATGTCATCCAAGCGTCATTAATATAGAATATGTCTTCCTAAAGTGTCGATGGCTGTTCCCACCCCTCTGGCGTCATCTTATTAGTGTTTGTATAATCACTTCTTACTGTTTGCGCGGCTAACGTCTTGCAAGATTCGTCCCCCTGAGTTTTTGTAATATATGTTTTTCCCTCTGGAGAACGTGCTTGATCCCAACCGGTTGATAGAGAACCAAGTTCGTCTGAAATATGCGTTTCTATCTCATCTGATCTCTGCTTAACAAGTTGATGTGTTAGAGGTGGTCGTTGTTGGTATGTTTGTTTGCAGCAGACTTACGCAAGTGGCTTTAGTCTGCTGCAAGCAAGCAGGAGAAGAGTTTGCTTGAGAATATGATACTGGAACAGTTCCGGTGGCAGCCGACGGTCCAAGAGCCGAATCGGCCAAATTTTCCCCCGAGTAACAAACAGATTGCGACTTGGAACAATTAGATAGTGGGTTAAAGAACGTCTTTGGAAGCTGTTGCATATGCAGAGGCAGCTGTAGCGGTTGCTTAAAGTCTTTAGCACTATGTGACTGCAATACCGAGTCAAAATCTTAGTCTACGCGGTGGACCAGGTTCGATTTCTTTTCACTGTCCGAGTTGACGGCCATCTTGCTAATGTGTGCCGCACAGGGGGATTTTTCCAAGTCTGGTCAAACGAGCCATTCCAACACCTGTAATCAAGGGTGGAGACAAAGATGATATAAGTAATTATAAATATATTTCTGCTTACCGACAATATCCAGGTTAATTAAAAAACTTATAAATAAGAGGTTATTGGAACTTGGAATCTTTTTAAGACGCGAGGTGCAAGGGCGAAAACTATAGTATTTCAGAAGGAGAAGCTTTTCTTGCGACGGCTTGAGTTATAGGTGGCGCAGAAATTGTGAAGGATATAGAATATCAGCATGGAATATCAAATATGGAATATCAGTATATATAGATAATGTTTAACTTTATTCACCCGGGATACTGATAAGCGCTTTTTGTGTGTTAGTGCTCATGTCTGCCGGTTCGTCTTCATATTCTTGGTCTAACATGGAAAAAACAAGATAGAATTTGGCTGAATCATCCGTAATTCCTTTAAAAACAAATGGCTGTAATTAAACTAATTAATAGTGATTATTAATTATTAATCAATTGTAAAAAATAAAATATAGGTTTTTAGGACAAAAGGTTGGTTGATTCTCGTCTAGTGCGTGGGTAGAAAAGTGAGTGAGTAATCGCCGAGTGATTCAACGTGCTGCATTTTTCTCAATCGGCGGTGATCAGTTAGTGATGTCAGAATGATCTGTGGGGAACGGAAGTGGAACGGAGTGCCTTAACACTAGGTTACCAGGTTCCCTCTGCCTACCCTGCCTCGTGCGGGATACAGCGTGAAGCTAAAAAAAAAAGAATGATCTGTCACTATGCATCGTGGTATCATTGGCGCCACCAATGTTGTATTGATTGTGAATAATAATTCAACTATTCATCACTATAAATTGTACATATAATAAGATCACAAACTGTAAATCACGATACAATTAATAACAAAAAAGTCAACCTTAAGCATATATAACAACACAATAAAAAAAGTAAAAGTGCATCGAGATAAACTTATGATTTACACGCCGTCAACTAGAGGGTAAAGTACTCGAAAATAAAGTAGCGGCCCAGTCGACGTCTTTGGTGAATAAATATACGAAACAAATATTTATATATTCAGCTTCATGCTGTATCCCGCACATGGCAGGGTTGGCAGAGGGAACTTCGGAACCTAGTATTAAGACACTCCGTTCCACATCCGTTCCCCACTTTCCGCCGAATTTGAGGCATTGCGTGTTGACTGGCGAACTCAACGCCGCGTTTTGCCTTGTGCCAGAGCGAAGAAATTCTTGCAGTTTCCTTTTTTTTGTTTGCGTTTTCCCTGCGTATAGTTATTATCTTTTTTTTACGTCTGGTCTGCCTTTATTGATTTTCACATTGTTTTTAGTATTGCCTTGGTCTAAATGTCGCTTCAAAGTGGCTTTAGGAACTTTTTACAACCTTGCACACTCATTTAAACAGATATTTTTATTTTTATAATCGTGTATTGCGTTTTGCAAGTCTTCTGGTTTTCACTTGTATTATTTTAGTTAATGTGTTATTTTATTATTTAAGTTTAGCAAAATCAAAATGGCCGATGCACAAGCAAGTTAGTGGCACATCGTTAGGTATTGCCACTTTTCAAATCAATTTACTACAAAACGAGTTTTAGAGGTGGTCCAATTTAACAAGCGGTCCAAAATCCAACTTTCCTTTAAATATTTCATTTCCTCAAGTGGGGACCAAAGCCACAACCTGTCGCTTACGTTTATACCGCTGCGCCACTACAGGCATCGCCTTATTTATATTATAAGATGCATAAATTATAACAAATATTTCATGTTTTTATTTGTCTATGGTATTTGTAATGGATAAATAAATAATGAGTCCTGTCGTGGCGCAGCGGCACAAGAGTGTGACTGTAACCAACAGGTTCTGGGTTCGATCCCCAGTCGAGGAAATGAAATATTTAATATTTTTAATTTAAATATTTAATGTTTCATATCTTCGCTCTGGTAATAAGGCAAAGCGCGGCGTTGAGTTCCACCACTCAACACGCAATACCTCAAATTCGGCGGAAAGTGGAGAACGAAAGTGGAACGGAGTGTCCACTAGGTTCGCGGGTTCCCTCTGCCTGCCCTGCCTCATGCGGGATACAGCGTGAAGCTCAGTAAGTAAGTAAGTAGTCTATAATTATAAATAATTGTTTTCTACGTTAGTAGTAACTTTAATGAATCGGTGGTTTTGACATTCAAAAAATAGATATTACTTCTTACTTCAAAAAAAAAATTTGAACTTGCATTTGTTAACAATATTACACCTGATTCATTTATTGATACTAGAGTAAATGGCAGTATAGCTTATAAATTCGTTGCAAATGGTATTGAGAGCTCCATGCCAAAGTTATTAAGTTTTTGTTTATGTGTGGACACTACTAAACAGTGTGATTCTAAAAGGGGGTTCGTGTAGCCGACTTCAGGCCTGGTTGCATAGATCTAGCAACATTCACTAAATTGTGCGTATGCTGGATGACTTATTTGTGTTAAGTTTCAGCAAAGCACTTATACTTTATACGATAACAGTAATGGGCTACAATTTTTGGATTTTTTGTTGATATGCTTTTGCAGTCTAATATTCTACAATCATTGTAGTCTCTGCGATGTGACCGTCCGATTTGATTTGACATAATTTTGTTTTTAGAGTGTACTAAATCTGCTTTGCCAACTAATAGTTCCTTTCTATCTCTGGTGGCCTTTTATGTGATTTCTGTGATCAATAATATTTGGAAGAAATTTAACGCACCCTACTTCACTATTCTTGTGTTTCCAACCGAGTTGAGATGTTTGTGTTAGAAAATGTCTACATATAATAATAATAATAATTTAATAATAATTTATTGTCACACAACAGATACATATCAATGGATAACAACACATACAATTTTAATATTATTAACAAGTACGCTATAGTTTAATTGACCACTGATACCCAAAGTAAGATCTAACTTGTGGTATGGGTATTAGGGCATTAGAAAAACCAGTAAACAATATAGATTATAATAAAGTTAGGAGGAATGAGCATTAGAAAAGCCTCCTGCAAGTTCCCTATACATACTACTTTACATCTTATTTGTTAACAATCATATAAAAGACTTCACGGACATTGCATGTGTAGCTGATCACATGTAGCTGATTTTGGGCTGGAGTAACAAAGGCAAGCGTTTAAAAATAATTTGATGCTGTGGACACTGCTCCAGATTTTTAAATGAATACGAAAAAGTAACACAAGCAAGCACGCAACAAGCAAAAGCGTGTGACTGTAATCGACAGGTTCTAACACTAGGTTCCTAAAGTTCCCTCTGCCTACCCTGCCATGTACGGGATGATGAGTTGATATTAATTATATCTTCTGCCAGTTACCCTCGACACGCGACCCATGATTTCACCCTATCCGCTCTAACTATATTCCTTAATTTAATTTAAGAAATCCTTACATAATTTATATACAAAATTAACGTAAGCAAATCATACAAAATATAATATAACCATTAGAAGTTGAGGATTAAACTTGTAATTATATATTAGAACTAGCTCTCTATAGATCCTTACAGTACTTAAATATGATTCCCTTAATACTTATCGTTTGGAAGTTGTGTCTCCTATCACGTCATCAGCTCAGTAATTTCCTCAATTGCCATGGGACTATCAGCAAACTCTTTTAAATAAAAAAAATGTGATACGATTACCACAAATCACAGAGAAATAAGATAATCGTCAAAAAATACTTATAATATAGTTTCTAAAAAATAAATCGGTCAATATCAAATCAAAATTATTTTATATCGTTGATATACCGTTATATTAGTAACAATATTAAATAACTGTGAAGCTTAATGATTTTTTTGTACAGACGGCTTGAAGACAATCTCCTGAGTGAGCTGCCTCCTGCCATTCATCTTTTGCCTGTTCTCGAAGATTTGTAAGTTTTCATTTTATAATTAAAGACAAGTTGATTTATTTTATGACTTAATTTTATGAAAAATGTTATGGAAATTACTATAAACCATATTTATCAATATTGGGACAAGTAACTTTTTACTGTTTAATATTAGATAATTATTATTATTATTTTGCGATTTGCATTGCGATGAACTTAAAATACATATTTCTGCCTATTATGTATGTGTGTGCATGTTAGGTCACTGGCCAACAACCGCGTGGAGCGTGTGTCCGCGGGGCTGCAGGCGTGCTCGCGCCTGGCACGGCTCGAGCTGCGCGCCAACCCTTTGTCGCAGCTGCACGCGCACGCACTGACGCATCTACCCAGGCTTACTACACTGTAAGTGCATACGTTACATCTATTTAATGCATTTATTTATATCTATTTTTATAACGAAGTCTATTTTGAAATTTATTGTTGTGTATCTTGTTTAAGAAATGTTGGCGGATTTCATAATACGTGCATATACTGTTAGCTAAATGACTTTTTAATGATATAATTAATCTATGTAGATAGAATTAAAGTTTTAGTAACAGGATAGACGTGGTAAACTTGAAGCAATCTACCTTCAAAATTTGTAAATTAAATATATGTTATGTTTTCATTTCTTCGCTCTGGTAAAGCGCGACGTTGAGTTTCACCACTTAATACGCTATGCCTCAAATTCGGCGGTAAGTAGAGAACGGAACGGAGGCTCTCACCTGTAGATTCCTAAGTTCTTTTTGCCTACCCTGCTATGTGCGGGATACAGCGTGAAACTGAGTAGAGAAGAGTAGAGCATTAGCGAACCACTCATATATATGTATTATAAACAAATTATGCAAAATATTATGTATAAATTATATTGCTTAGTATAGTTTCATTTAAATCTATTCAGTATTTTATGCTAAAAATTGATGCAAGCATCCAGCCTCACAATTTTCCCATATATAGATTAGTAGGATTAGATAAATTATTTCAATATTATGTAAGTACCTTACAGTAAGTATTATTACGCCGACAAATGTATCTACGACTGTGCCTGTTAATCCTCGGTCTGGTTGAGAGATAGCACCGCGTTGGGTTACGCCTAATATAAAATTTTCTACACTTGTCTTTTCGAGATAATAAATAGGTGTCCCTTTGCGTGCAGTGCTCACACCGCTCGCGCAGTCACCGTGTTTATTAAAAAGATTAATCTGGTGTTTTAAAGTTAAATATTTTTCCTTAAACATTTTTATAGTTATTTCTTTTTTCTTTATAAATAAACAACCGTCGTGATACATTAATATCTAAATGGATTCATCAAAATTGAATACTCGGATATGGATGATATAAAAGAAAATCGCAATTGTTGTAAGATCTGTCCTAGTTTCGGTAAACTTCCTAATGCAAGTTCGTTATCGTGTTTACCAGCCAAGTGTCTACATAAAAGACAGTTTGAAAACTCATAAGAAGCTCAGAGCACCAGCGAGCGGCAGCTTGCCAAATCATTGTAAGAATGTTATATCAGAAACATTATTCTATGATTTGATTTTTTATTAAAATATATACTTTTATTGTGAAAATTTAAATAATATAAACACGAATGGTGACGAAAGGTAAAATATGTACGATATGCAAATATTATTTATTTGAAATGAAAATGTGTGCATACATAAATTAAAATACATCTTCATATTTGTTATCATAAATATAGCATCTCGCTCATAGCTACCGTGTGTCGCGGTCACCCGGTGCACCGGGAGTGCCTCTGATGCACTCGCGACGACGCTAAGCAGTGAATCGGTGACTCAGTGCAGTTCGACCGAGGTCGCACCAATGTGTCAGTATATCGAGAGTGTGTGTATATCGAGAGGAGGGGGCGGGGGAGGGGAGGCTGTCCGCGAAGTGCAGGACACTCTCACGGCGAATGCCCTGCACTCCAATTATAGATAATGTCAGCATCGTGTGACCTGACCGCTTAAACGAGTCGCGAACTCGTACTCATCCGCAACGACGATTTCACGTCTGACAATTAAGCAATAAATATTTTATTAGGTCATGGGTATAGCGAGATTTGCCGGTATCGCTAATTATTATGAGGAAAAAATATAAAACACAATATATTACGAAAATTAATTAGTAACAAGGCCTTATCAAAGCAAGACTTTCTTCTGCAGAAAGAATATTGATTTATTGCGTACGCGTCATCGACGTAAGTGCGAGGGGTTTTTATTTACAATTTAGCAAAAATTTGTGTACAGCATACTGTCGGAGGCGCGCGGGCTGGGCCGGTTGCCGGCGCTCAACGGCTCCACGCGCCCGCGCACGATGCGGGGGGGCCGCGCCCGCCTCGCCCGTCTGCCGCGCGACCTGTGCGACCACACTCCGCAGCTGAGGGCATTGTTAGTAGTACCTGCATCACCGCGAGTCCGAGCGAGTCCCACTAACATTACTAACTACTTATTTCGACACACTTTACATTGGTGGAGCATGTCGTAGAATGACAAGGCTGCGTATTTCGAAGCCGGAATGGTTAATGAATTACACTTTGTAGTTTATTACGTGACTTAATATTTAAGTGACAATTTAGATTTACCAGTGATGTTTCAATTGTTAAGTAAAATGCTTTTATATATACTAACTACCTTTACATAGTACGTCACTCTCTTTTTTATATTTTATCTTCTTATACATCTTAAATTTTAAATGCAACGCAGCATTCTATTTCTTTCTTCCTTTACTTAGTCTTATAATATGTATATAACGTGTATGTTTATAAAACCTAAAAAATCATATTGTACGACTTAATCTACGCTACACTGTGCTCTCTTATTAGGCGATTGAAATGGAAACCACCGGGTGCAGTGGTGTAATTCTAAAGTTATTTATAGCGTTAATATACTTTCTAGTAGGCATATTTTTGTAATGCCAGCGAAATGACTGGTTAAAATATTGAGAAGTGTCACCTTCTGCGCGAGGTTAGAGGCACAAACAAACCTCTCCCCGGCGCAAGAGCAATCGATCATGTTTCATCGCCTCAACCTCGACGTTATCATTGAAGCTTACATGATTATTACAATTCGCCATTAGCGTAGGCCGCGCCGTCGGCCGAGTTACTCTTGGCAACGCATCCGTGCTCTTGGAGCGCTTAACGTCTAATAAAATATTTCATAAATGTAAAACTCAATGTAGAGACATAATTTACAATTTCTTTGTTTACAATGTATTTGTCATTGATTATTTACATCCTAATATTTTATTTGTGTTCATTTAGTCAAGATCTTACTAAAAAACCTCTTCTAGGGACTTGCGATCCAACCAGCTGGAGCGCGTGCCGCAACTCCACAACTGCACTGAACTCCGCGTACTGTGAGTACTGAACCTTTGCTATCTAAATACCATTCCGCACGAATATTTACTAATCGACTTATGCTTTTTATTTACGTGCAACTTTTGTAACTAATAAACAAAAAAATCTATATAATTTGTAAACAACTCATTATTAGACAACGATTAAAACGCCATCAATTATAGACCGCGGCTAGTTCAATTACCCCGCGCGACGTTCGAGTACGACGTGCACACCGCACAAGTACACAGCGACAGCACGCAACTCCGAGGCGATAACAAATTACAATTAATTATGCTCGCAGTCGTTACAAAGTTGGCACGCAACAAACGCGGGGTATTTTATCTTCTAACGCTTTTTTTTAATCTATTAAGTGGATCTTTTACCTTACAAAAAGTTTACAGCTTTATAGTGATCAATAGATTTGTTTCTTTCCGTAGTCAACTTAGTGCGGTACAGCTCCCTACGTCCGGACGTCATTGCATAATTTCAGTAATGCATCGCTTTTTCAAATTAAACTAATTGAACCGAATTGATCGCGTATATTGATTGCTATACATTTTTGGGAACCCGACTTTTCACTTTCAAACACTTTGCAGTAGTCCGTAGTCAGGGGTAGATTAAGGTGGCATCCGTCTGACAGTTGACATAATTATTATATCAAACTACCGCCAAACATTTCTTAATCGCCTCGCGTACTGCCCTGGATACAGATATAAATAAGTTGACTGTATCTTTTCCCTTGGTGTGATGGGTTCTAAATTATACTTTTTTATGAGGAGATGGTCAAGTTTCCAACCATTTTCTCTACTAAAATTAGGATATTTTGTATTTCAAGAGCCTCACGGATCATTCTAAGGATATATGTATGCTGACACACTGCTGATACATGCACACTCTTGTTAATCGAAAATGAGTTCCTTCACCCTAACACCGGTGCTTCCCTTAGTTTTTATAAACTTGCAAACTGCAAAGGATGCAGTTTTGACTCACTTTCTTGTTTGATATATATTCTAATGGAATCTCTTCTTAAAATACCAATCCTGTCTGTTATTGCGGGTGGCTTGTTGGTGATACAAAGTGTTCGCAAAATATTTGAAATGTAAAAATTCTAAAAATGTGTAACAATCAATATACACGATAAATCTCATTAAATTTGTTTCAGTTAAAAAGTATGGAGGTAAATTACTTTAGACTATTACCTTTAGTTAACTGTATTTTGCACGACTCAAGATCAATACTCAGTAAGTAAGCCAACTAAAATCTGAAAATAGAGCGCAATTAAAGTTTTATTATATAATAAATTACCGCACGCAACGCTTATGTACAGGACAAGTGACATAGACCGTAACAGCTTGATGCAAGACTGCAAGCTGGCGCCTCTAGTACTCGTTTAATATCAACACGAGAAGAACAATCGATCATTAACTAGGTTAAAGTTTTTACAAGATGCTGGATTGTGCATGATGACACAAGCAATACATATTCTAAAAGAGTAGGTAGTACTATAAAATGTTTGTAGATTCCTATAAACCATAAAGTTGTGATATTTATTATTTTATATATGATTAAATATTAATGAAAATCTATTTACTTTACTATAAATGTCCAAGAAATGAGTAATTTATAAAACACAAAGTAAGATGACACAATACAGTGAAAATGACATTACAAGTCTTCTAATTTAGAAATGGGGACGAACGCCTCCATGTCGATGTGTTCTATTTGGTTGTCCTCGAGATCTCTGAAAGCACATGTATTCAAATGAATACACAGATGTACTTGTGTATGAGAAATAGTGACGCACGGGGGACGCAAGATGTCCCTTTGAACATCAGTACATCGCTTTATAGTAGTAAGGGCATATGTAAGTGTAAGTACATACGTACTATGTACAGTTGTACAAACATAATTTGTAGTTCGTACATCGACGCAATGATGCAGTCAAAAATATATAGACTAAAATGATACGTAGAAACTTTTACTTTTCACGTTGCGAGTGCGAATATGATTTCTACTTGTACTATAGTACTGCTATAGTTAATTAGTATCTATTAAATAAAACACATTAAAAATACTAAAAATGGATACTTTATAGAACAATATTTCACAAAAGGTTTTATGATATTATTCTATTTTACGTTGTAGCGTGAAGGGTGAAGTGCAGGCTCTTTATATTTTAAACAAGATTATCAAACAGAACGTTGTGGCGAGGCACTCCATTCTCCACGCACCGTCTGAATCCAAAACACCGGGAGATGATCGATTTAACACCAAGTCTGGCCTCAACAAAATGGGAAAATGAAAGTAATTTCTAAATTGACATCAGCGACCCTATAACCATTACATTTACAATCTGACGCCGGCACCGTCTGATTATGAAGAGAATTGTGCAGAATGTTAACATTTTTTAATGTTTTAAAGCACGCAATTGTGACTTTTCATAACAAAGAAAAAAATATCTATACATATAATATAATTATAACAACCTCATGTCTGTACATTATAGAGTTAAGTTTCTATGAAACTCTGTCAGTGTGCAAAGAATTTTCACGTTTGGTACGGTGGGAGTAAAACGTATCCTGATCAACATCTATAAAAAGCTCTGGAGTCCGTCTGCCTACCTAACTGGCAGACGGACGGACTGGCTGGCGAAGAAGAGCACGGCTTCACTTTAAAGACATACGGAAATGACTCTATTATAATACTTTTTTATCTTAAGTTTGCGCATAAACATCCCTAGGCGAGACGAAGTTTGCAGGCACCAACTAGTATAAAATATAATATGGCGTAACTTTTGGATAACAGTTGAATGTTAAAATTTGTACAATGAGTAGCAATCTCTTCTGTCAGTTCTGTAAACGATAATTATAAATAATTATCTTCCTACAAAGTCGTTTAAATTGTAAAAATCTACCTACAAAGATGCTGAAAACATAAATAAGTTATATTTACTTGATGATAACGTTTTGCTTAGTGTTCAAAGCGTCTAGAGGATTTCCAAGGGACGCAGGTTTATATTTTGCTACGTTACGATTTTTATAGGTTTTATAAGTAAGAGTTTTGCTTTGCAGGGACTTGTCGGACAACCTGGTGGAATCCCTGGGCGAGGGTGCGCTGCGCGGGTTGCGACGTCTGCATGATCTACTGGCTGCGCGCAACCGCCTACGCATCGTCACCGCCGACACTTTTGTACACACGCCCAGACTTCAGCTGCTGTCAGTACATCTATACTTATAATAAATATGTAATTGATCTGTCTGTACATAGAAACTATATTAAAAAACCCTTATAGGGGACATTTATTAATGTAATAGGGTCCAAAATATTGAATTTTAAATTTATTAGATTTTAGTCGCAGTTTATTATCATAAGTCTTATTTATCGTAAAACGTGGAAATAACTGTTCAAATATAAAAAAAAATCTACTCAAACTACTACTTACTAAAGTTTCAAACATCAGAAAATCTGACAAAGCTTAATAGTAGGTTTTACCACGGAAAATTTCGGTACATTGTAAAATCTGTGTTCATTTCAGCGACATGAAATCTAACAATTTGTTAACGACGCAACACAAACTGAATGTGAAGTGGCTTTTCAGTTTGCGGTGTGACATTTGAGGCCTCACAACCGCCGACTGCCGACCGCACGCAACTGACGTCGTTAGGCGCTAAAGTAATTAACGACGCTCACGAGTCGTTGGTTTTCAACAAATATTAAACGCTCGTTACTTGACTGTGAACGCGACTCGCGGCGATGTAGAATCGGTCGTTTCCAATTTACTAGAAAATACGACTAATAACTTATTGGAAAAGTTGACCGCGGCAACATTGCGTCCATGTACGAAATACACATTATGTATGTACAACTGTATATAATACATATGTACGTACGTTTACATATGCCCTTACTACTATAAAGCGATGTACTAATATTCAAAGGGACATCTCGCGTCCCCGCGAGTCACTATCTCCTACATACGAGTACATCTGTGTATTCATTTGAATACATCTACTTTCAGAGATCTCGAGGACAACCTCATAGAACACATCGACATGGAGGCGTTCGTCCCCATTTCTAAATTAGAAGACTTGTAAGTTCGTTTTACTTTAATTTTATTTGATTTATTTAATTATTTAGATTCACCAGTGGTAATTACATAATCAAATCACATAATAACAGTATTCTTACTTCGCTATTGTCTTATGACTAAATGCATTACCTTTTATGGTGAAGAATACCACATGCAATGATATAGATTATGTAAAATTATGCTTAGTCATTACACACACATAACAATAAACAAAACATATGCTTATAATAATTTCTAAACAATTAAGAACAAAACAAAGCCTGAACTAAAAAATATTAAGCAAAACAACAGTTACATTAGATACTTTAGATGCGCTTTGACAATATTTAAATAGAGAACCTTTCGAACGAACGAACCAAAGCGTTTGGTTCGTTTAGGATTGTGAAAAACGAGATATAGGGGAATTGTTCGCTTCGAGAAGATTAAAAAAAGCTCCTAGGAACTTTAAGGAGGAAAGTTTGTACTAGGGACGGATAATCATATACACTGTTGGTACTTTCGTGTAAGAAAAATGAATTTAGAAATTTTCTCCTTTTTTCTAAAGAACTTAATCTAATATATGTAAGTCTATCTACGTGGGTTTTAAGTGATCTAAACTTTCCTTAAGATAAGGTAAGATGGTATAAAAAACGCTTGTGTAGTCTTTCTATTTTAATACAGTGAGCAGAGTAATTAGGTCTCCAGACGACACTAGCGTACTCCAGTAAGCTCACTACTAAACTCTTGTATAAAATTATTCTCGTAAAACTTTTATTAAAGACTTTTGAGTTTCGCATAATAAGTCCCAGCATTGTGCTGGCTCTAGAAATGATATTGTCTATATGTGGTACAAATATCAACTCTTTATCAAATGTTTTAAAAATTTGACACTATCAAAGACTTAGGTGTTATCCCAAGTCTTTTATTGTGTTTAGTTGTATTCAGTAGTGACATTGACTTTTTTTATAAAACTAACATACAAAAACACTTTTTGATCCAGTGTGATATTCAAAATCGTACTATTACACAAATTTTCCAAGCTGCTAAGATACTTCGGTAGTAACCAGATATCATTTACAGATAGGTTTTAGAATTTTGAGGTCTTCAGCAAACATTAGTAGTGTAGAAAATGAGAAACAATTTGGCAGGTCATTTATAAATATATTAAATAAGAGTGGACCTTGGTGAGGAACTTGTAGTAATCCTGATTTTAACCAATCAAGCATTGCGTTCACTACTCCATACAAAGAGAGTTTATATAGTAATATAGAAATAGGTACCAAGTCAAACGCTTTTCTATAGTCGGTATATATTACGTCTACTCTGTTCCTTTTATTGGCCTCCTTTATTACTATTTCACAAGAAATAACCAGATTTGTACACCTAGACCTATCAGTAATAAAACCATGCTGGTTGAATAAAAAAAAGGTTTAAAACTATTGATAACTCCTCTGATATACTAAAGATTAAAAAAAATAACCAAGGAGATAAAACGAGTGTCAAGTTCTTGACACTCGTTTTATCTCCAGTTTTAAACATTGGGACGACTTTTACTATCTTCCTTTTCTTAGGAAAGATACCTGTTTTCATAGAATTATCATATATTTCCTCTATAAGATAAGCCATTGATTCAGTGCAGTTTATTGCATAGATAGGAGATATATTATCAGCTCCAGCGATGTATACAGGTTATAAATATTTGTTGTTAGCTTCTCTCTAGGGGATTCCTACAAATTTCCGCTATCCAAAGACAACTCATAAGAATTATCGTTTGGCAAGAGAGAATACTATTTATTTAATATTTTTATTATTTTTTAGTGTTATCGACAGAAAATACTAAACTTAAATTTAAAAAATGCTTAATTACAACTTATGAAATAAGCGTATAAGAATTTGGACAAAACTTGGTGAAAACGAGTGGCTTAGTTGGTCAGAGCGCTTGTCCGGTTTTCAAGAGGCGCGGGTTCAAATCCTGCTTCGTTCAAAATTTTTATATGTTTTTTAAATTTAAGTTTAGTATTTTCTGTCCTAAGTGTGGAATAACACGTTAAAAAATAAATATTTAAAGTTACTAATGAATTACCTGCACTAGTCAGAAAAATTAAAACAAATATATTTTAACTAAAGAAAGTTTATCTAAATAATCAATGTTAGAGATGACCTTATAGTCGGAAGTGTCAGTTTTTCTCATATTTTTTTTTCCATTACGCAACATGTTTAAAGTTTAATTTTTTAGCTTTCCGTCAAATAGCTGCATGAATTAATTTATTTGCACTTGAGAGACGTTCACCAACGTAAATAAAGGTCCCACGAACACCAACATGAGAAGAGTTTCAAAATCAAAATATTCTTTATTCAAATAGGCCATTACAAGCACTTTTGAATCGTCAAGTTACATAGAAAGGACTGACTGACTGTCAAATGACTGATGATTCGATATCTGCAGGATTGCCCCAGAGTAAGATTCCGTAAGACAATATGCTATTAAAATAGCTAAAGTTTCAAGTTCACTTTTCTAACAGCATATGCAGCGGAGATCAGTCTGCCCGAAAGAGAAGACATGTTTATTTTTTTATTTTTATTATTGTTATTAAAATTTATTATTGCTGCTAAGAAATGGTCGCGTGTTAATGGTGTGTTCAGTTGAACCATAATTGAACTCGTCTCTACCGATTTTGGATTAATTTTACAATACGAGTACACTAGGCTTCACGCTATATTCCTAGTGGGGTAAGTAGAGAGAATAGAGCGCCAAACATAAGGGTATCGGCATACCTCTTTCGCCTCATCCAATGTCATCAACCTCTACATGCATGTCCTCTGGGTCCTCATGCTTTTTACGTGACCTTCCTCACGTATCGTTGATACTATGTTTTCAAAGGTCCACCGAGGTCTCCCCCTGCATCTCTTACCACTCACTTTTCCTTTATAAATCTTTTTTGCCATTCTTTCTTCACTCATTCGCTCGACGTGCCCAAACCACCTGAGCACGTTCTTCTTCATTCTCACTGTAACATCCACGCTAGTAGTATTTACCATTCTGTGTATCTTTTTATTGGTTATGCGATCAGCCAAACTGACTCCGCATATCCGACGAAGAGATCGCTACAGTATTGATCTTTCTTACATTCTTCTTCTGTAATACCCACGTTTCGCTGCCGTATAAGAGGTCGGTACCAACACTGCATTGTGTACGGACAAACGCGCAGCTATGCTGACATTTCGCCGTCTCAACAACGCAGCCAAGGCACCGCTAACTTTGCTACCGACAGCAATACGCCTTCTCACATCCATTTCGTATCTTCCGTCTCTGCTAAGCATACTTCCCAGATATACCACCTCATTCACTTGTTATAATATCTTATACGAGTACACTGTGCAATATTGCTGTCAATATTATTATATCCAACAGTTATTGCTATTTTTTTATGATGGACACCAAATTTTCAATTCTTGACTCAGGAACACATTGAATCTCGATATTGTTGTATCGTGCTTGCTGTTTCATAAGATTTATTTTGTTGGTGACATTTGCAACGGTCTTCTGGACAATGAAATAAAATGCTATAAATCTTAAGTTTTATTATCTATACTTTTGAAATAAGAGCTGACGAGATAATGGTTTTGTTGATGTTGACAAGTCAATTTGACATTTCCTTTTAAAAGATGTCATTCACTACCTTACTTAACGGCTATTTGCGAGCTGGGAAAGGTAGGTGAGCTAAGGGCTTGCCTAAGGGCTTTGCCTTTTACGATTTTGGTAACGTTACAGTCATATACATTCTACCTATTGTTACTTGAACGTATAGGTGTTTCGTCATTATAAACTGTTTTAGTTTTACCACATTTTAAGAACACCCATTTACTTTGTACTTTTATTTTAGATTTTATACTCAAACATCCGTATCTATACTCAGCTTAACATTGTATCCCGCACATGGCAGGGTAGGCAGAGCGAACTTGGGAACTTAGAGTTAAGACACTGTTCCACTTCCGTTCCCCACTTTCCGCTGTTTTTGAGGCATTGCGTGTTGAGTGGCGGAACTCAACGCCGCTTTAGCTTCTTTGCCAGAGGAAAGAAATGAAAATATTATATATTTAAAATGAAAACATTAAATATTTCACTTCTTCGAGTGGGATTCGAACCTACAACCTGTCGATTACAGTCACACCCTTGTACCGCTGCGCCACGACAGGCCTTAACATTTTAAGCATTGGATAAAATCTTCAGCTTTATTATTCGTTACGCTACAACATCCCCATGTAAGTTGTTTGTCAGACATTTTAACAGTCAGTTAAATATAAATTTAAATCTTCTAAAAAAGTAATATTTTTTATGATCATCATCTTTAAGTGAGATTTGAACTTAGGGAATGTCGCTTATGCTTCTATACGTTATGCCGCTTTGCCACTTTTACCGTTGCTAACACAACCAAAATATCGATTCAGTGTGAAATAACTTATGTAACAATTAGCTTAGTAGGTAGTTAAAGAAACTTTGTTTAAGGATCGCTAGTTAATTGTTAACTTCACAAATTTAACAACACAGATTATCGATATTTAAGCTTCTTCCCCATAAAGTCTCTCATTCTCGTCCTCTAAATGTTCAATGTCTGTTATTGTTTATGTACGTTTGTATTTGTTCCTTGATGTAATTTTTTATGTAAATATATTAGACGTAACTAAATTAGATTATAAACTAACTCGTATGTAAAATACTATTTATTACTAACATAATGTGTTGGGTGTATATTTTGTAAATATTTGTATGTTTTTGTTATAGGTGACGGCTGTAATCTTACTGGGTCTCTTTTTGACATGGATTGTATTACTGTGTACAACTATCTCTTTCTTACTGATCAATTCCTCTCGTGAGTTTTCCATACAAAGTGACATCGGCGAAGTGAACTGTGATCAACTGGCACGCTCAAAACGCCATAATTAAACTACATAATTAACACTATCACTTCAAGTTCACATGTTTAACTTTTTTTAAAAACTATGATTAAGAAGTAAAACATTACTTGGAGTCCTTTTTTATGCATATTTATACATTTTAATGATTTTTATTTTGTTAAATAAGCAAAACAAAATATACAAGTCTGTCACTGAGAATCACAGATGACACAATAATGTTTTCAATGTATTGTGTTATCTTAATTTGTGTTTTATAACTTACACATTTCTTGGATGTTATTACCGCTTTGTGGTGCGTCAGAATAGGTGAGTCAGAAAAGTATTCTGACTACTGATTCTGATTTTCCGATTCTATTAACCGAAAGAGAAAGAGGCGAGCCTCTTTTCACTACGTTTATAGTAAGGTATATTATAAAGTTCATGAAAAGAGGCGAGGGTGATTTGTATACGTTTGTAGGAGTTTGCAATAGTATAAAGTACAAGTGTGTTATTAAAGAAACATGGGCAACAACAAGTTCCCGGTGCTGCCGGCGAGCGGGCTGCAGCGCCTGCTGCACCTGAAGGCGCACAACAACCCCGCGCTGCGCCGCTTCCACCCGCCGGACCTCTTCCCAAGAATACAGGTTGAAGACATTGAGATATTTCTTTCATCACTCATCAATCCTTACTACCCATTAGATCTCACGTGTAATCATCATGTGTTTTATTTTATTTTATTATTTCATTTGGAAAATACTGTAAACATGTGGCTCTACGGCGTTTCTTTTATAAATTCATATATTCACTAAAAGCGCGTATTTAATCTTGCCATTGAATTGACATTTGTTTGTTTTGAAAATGTAACGAATAACTATTTTTGTTTTAAAAGTGTTTAAAAAATTACAACAAACATTTGCTTTGCTGTAAATTCTGCACAGTATATGTATATTTTATTCATGTATAAAAAATGCATAAATATCTGGTATACATTGTACATGCTGTCCACAATGTGTGTGTGTGTGTGTGTCCGCCAGACGCTGGTGCTGTCGTACGCGTACCACTGCTGCGAGTTCATGCCGCTGATGGAGGGCGGCAGCGCGGCGGCGGACGCGGGCGACGGCGAGCGCGAGCAGTTCAGCGACCTCGTGCTGCTGCCGCCCGCGCACGTCGACCTCGCCGCCTGGGCCAACGCCACCGACATCTGGCCTCACTACTGTACGTCTTGTCTCTCTCTCTCTCTCTCTCTCCTTATATCATATGCTCACATTTACGTTGACCTTGGACAATTTTACTATTGTTCCAATGTAGTAATCGTTTTCTGTTAAATATTTACATATCTATGCATTTTTGACCGGCTACATTTACATTAAAACAGGAAGTTATACTGTTGAAATTAGACAATATTTAAATATGATAGTCTATCGAGACCTCATTGTGGCGCAAGGCATATCAAGACACTAATTTCCTTATTCTCGTAGAGAGGAAAACCGTGACTCTGAGTTTCGCCTTTACTCAAGAAACGGAGTACCTTAACACTTAGGTCCCAGGTTCCTTCTATGTATGGGATATAGCATGCGGCTAAAAAAAGAAAAGTAAAAATCAAATTAGGCTTTCAAGTACATGTACTGAAGTACGTACGTGTATATGTATGTTTTGTCCACAATTTTGTCTATAACTAAAACTGGCATCATGATAATAGTTTTTGTTTAAATAAGAGGCCTGTCGTGGCGCAGCGGCACAAGCGGCACAAGCTTCCGACTGTAAACGCTAGGTTGTGGGTTCGATCCCTACTTAAGGAAATGATTATTTTTCATTTCTTCACTCTGGTAACAAGGCAAAGCGCAGCGTTGAGTTGCGCCACTCAACGCGAAAGATCATATTTTTTTTTAACAATAAATGAACACGCGTATTGTAAATAATGTTACAAACTTAATGTGCACTCCGATGTGTGTGAACCCTGAACCCCAAAACACAAGTTAAATCTTAAATTGAGGATCAGAGTCCATCATCTTAATATCTATCTATATATCTGTATGTATTAGTGCACCTATGACTCGATTGCATCGAGTCCGTAATTCTTTTATGGATCAGGGTGTACGCTTTTACAATAGGATCCTAGAAAAAGTCCTAGAATTTTCTATTTCACAATTTAAAGAAGTTGTGAAAAGACGTTTATGTGTTAAAGGTAAACTAACGATTTTATAAATAATAACACGCCTTGGGAATAAAATGCTCGCTCCAGGCTATTTTAAATATGTCATTGTCAATTACTATAATATGATGTAAAGCTTTAGTTAAAAAAAGACATGCCCCGCTGAGTTTCTGTCGCCGGTTCTTTGGAGGTCTGAGGCAATAACTTTAGTGAACAGGTGGTTAATTGTTTGACGTTCCAAAAACGAAGCTTGTAACTTTAAAAAGTTACAAGCTTCGTTTTTTTGACGTCAAACAACACAACAAACGTCAAAATAAGTCTTGGATAAAAATATTTGAATTTGATTTCCATTAAACGAAAAAAAAAATTCAATGTGATAAAATATGTCGTTGTCTAGTGAATGCAACTGGCGAGAGTGGGTCGCGGCTAGCGGCGGTGGAGTGGGGCGGCGTTGGTGCGGCTGAACTAAAATTTCCTGGAGCTCGCCGCGTCCGGTGCTTGCCTTTACCTGGTAATAAGCTTTTTACATTTAATAATGAAAAAGAAACCAATAATAAATTATACCAAGTTCTCCAAATCTTATATTGCTGATTATTATAAATATTATGTTTTTCTGTCTTAAAGATAACTCACAGTATCCACTTAATTTGGAGGAATGTTATAATACCTTACGGCACATTCATTTACAAATACACCAACATAGCTTTTAGATATTTCCGTGGACCCTGCGGGTATAGCCGCAGATAAAAGCTAGTTTATATAATAAAAATATAAATATGTGATACTTTTTTGCGCCGTTCTGCATTGTGTATTAGTCAATTCTAAAGTATCGGTTGCCTGTAAGAAATCGTTTTTAGCAATAAGTTCGCCGTTGCACATTTACTGTACATATAAAATATTTAAATGTCCAATTTCTATGTAATTCGATACTAATTGTAAAGTGCAATAAAGTGTTATTATTATTATTATTATAATTATGCATTTAAATCTGTGTAACATTAGGTCCATTTCTGCCATGTGTGGATCTTTTCGACTGGTGGACGCTACGTTGCGGCGTGTGGGCGGTGTTCCTGCTGGCGCTGCTCGGCAACGGCACGGTCGTCTTTGTGTTGGTGTTCAGTCGAAGTCGCATTGATGTACCGAGATTTTTGGTCACCAACCTCGCAGCGGCTGATTTTTTTATGGGAATTTATTTAGGTAACTTATTATTAATATTTAATATCAAAACGATACATGCTGCAGTCATCACAAATAAGTTTGTTATAGGGTTTTTGGCGGTGGTCGACGCCGGAACATTGGGTGAATTTCGAGCGCATGCAATCTCGTGGCAAATGTCTGGCGGGTGTCGGCTGGCGGGGTTCCTGGGCGTGCTGTCGTCGGAGCTCTCGGTATACACACTGGCCGTCATTACTCTGGAGCGCAACTACGCCATCACGCACGCCATGCACCTCAACAAGCGCCTCTCGCTGCGCCACGCGGCCGCCGTCATGGCGGCGGGCTGGGCCTTCTCCCTGGCGGCGGCCGCACTGCCGCTGCTGGGCGTGTCCGACTACCGCAAGTTCGCGGTGTGCCTGCCCTTTGAGACCGGCTCCCCCGCCGCGCTCGGCTACGTCGTCACGCTGCTCGTGATCAACGGACTGGCCTTCCTGGTGCTGCTCGGCTGCTACCTCAAGATGTACTGCGCTATCCGCGGCTCACAGGCGTGGAACTCCAACGACTCTCGCATCGCAAAACGAATGGCGCTTCTCGTATTCACAGATTTTCTGTGCTGGTCGCCGATAGCTTTCTTCGCCCTCACGGCCGCTTTTGGCGCGCAGCTCGTGTCCCTCGAGGAGGCTAAAGTATTCACTGTTTTCGTTCTGCCGCTAAATTCGTGCTGCAACCCATTTCTGTACGCCATACTCACCAAACAATTCAAAAAAGACTGCGCTCTCGTCTGCAAGGCTATCGAGGAATCTCGCGTGACCCGCGGCATCGGGCGCTGCAGACACTCCTCCAACTTCAGCAACCGCCAGACGCCGGCCAACACCAACAGCCTCGCGGAGCGCTCGTCGCGCGGCCACCACGGCGCGGGCTGCGCGTGCCGCCGCCTGCTGCCCGCCGGCGCCGCCACGGCCGGCGCCGGCGTGTCCGCCGCCAACGAGGCCGGCGGCGAGCGCCTGCTGCGCTGGCTGCGCGCGTGCGGGCGCCGCTCGGCCGCGCCGGCGCCGCCCGCGCCGCGCCAGGCGCCCGCGCCGCCCGCGCGCACCGGCTCCGTGTCGTCGTCGGTGGAGTTCTCGTCGTCGCGCTCGGACTCGTGGCGCACGTACGGGCGCGCGCCGCCGCCGCCGCGCCGCGCCGCGTCGTGGCTGGTGGCGCGCAAGACGTCGCAGGACTCCAACCTGTCCTCGTCCCGCAACGACTCGTCGGGCTCCAACGCCACGCAGTCCACGGGCACGTGGCGCACGTCGCGCTCGGGCGGCAGCGCGGCGGCGGGCGCGGGCGCGGGCGCGGGCGCGGGCGCGGGCGCGGGGGCGGGCGGGCGGCCGCGCCTCACGCGCCAGCCGGCCGTGGTGGCGGACGAGCCGCCCGCGTCGCCGGTGGCGGGCGCGCTGCCGCCGCCGCGGCTGCTGCACACGATCCCGTCGGCGGCAGAGACGGAGGCGCCGGCGGAGGAGGCGGACGCGCGCTGAGGTCGCTCGTCGCCGGTCGGGGCCGGAACCAGTGTCTTATCGTACCGTCCATTAGCAGCCGTGCCCGCGACTCCCGCGCGCCGCGAGCCTCGAGGCCCCACTAGGTATCACGTCCTTCAGTTCACACACGATCGACCGATGCCACAACACACATGTAGCCTCGACCGCATCGCCGGTTCTCTTCAAGTGTCTTTTCATCGCCGAATATATTCTGTGTCTTTTGTACAGTATTAAAAGAAACCATGACAATTTTAACGATAGAAGATAGTGTATCGGAGATACGATATTTATGTATAAAAATAACATTTTATATGATAAGGCATTAAGTCCTAAATTGAATCACTCATAGCTAGATCGTTCATATATATGTGCGCGTTTATTGTCAGAGTATATAAGATGATAGTTAATAGTTACGTTAATAGTTGAAAGTGTACATATGTATGTACCGTTCCAGCGGCGGCCGCGCGCTATTTTCTTGTAACGCTGGCTCTGGCCTTGCGTCCAAAAGGACCGAAGCAGTATTCGATTACAGTATCTACTAATTAATTACGATAAATAATGTTATGTTGAATGTAAGTTAGATTTTATATGACATAGAGTTTATAATTCGCCTTACAAAGGTGTTACTTTCGCATCATACACATAATAATGTAACATAATGCTTAAATATTACGTCTTTAAACATTAGAATAAAGTGAACAGTACCTCATTATTATTTCTTAATGGGAAATGTTTCAATTGTCTAAAGAACCAATTTTACTAAAGACAATAAAAGTTGAATATTTTGGCTCAATTTATCCGTTCTGTGAATGTAGAGTCAACATGTTGTAGGAAATAAAGTATTAGCACGTTATGTTTCTTAAACCTAATATAACACGTTTATATTAGAAATATTTAGACTTATTATGTTAAAAAAAACAAATGTAATATATTTTTATAAACAAATTAGACAGATGAACTCCTTCGGAAAATCTGATTAACATAAAAAAGTGCTCTAAAAAGAAAACATCGAATTCAAGGATTATTTATTTAATATTTTGAGACATTGAAATGAACCATTATCTGGAGAATTTAAATAATTAATTTCTTATGATGTAAGACTGTGTTTTTGTATGACCTAAGTTAATATTTGTGCCATAACACTTTTATTTCAGACCACACAATATATTACAAAAACAATTGTTATCAAAATGTTACGAGATGTAGAGAGTATGTAATTATGAGCTAGATATAGTTCATTAGAGTGTAAGTCAAGTTGTTAGAGGCAGGTGTTAAATGTTGAATGAGAAGTGAGACACGAACCTTCGAAGCTAAACATACAATAAATGTTCATATAGTGACAGTATATTTTTAAATTAAATATTATATATACCTACATAATTATATATAGTAACTAATTATGATTACTAACCACGAACATTGTCTGGCCTATGTTCGCCGTCTGTTGGCACATTGTCTGTTTATTGAACATGTAGAATGGTTACAAGTGTTATTTATTTATTTATTATTCTTAAAATAAAGAGAAGCGATATAAAAGTGAGTTTTATTATGAATCACAACGCGAGGGCCGCGAGGTGGCTGTGGTTCAGAGCATGTTAAGTAAACAATCTAAAACTGTTAGAGCGCGTGCACGGCTCATAGAACAGATGACGTCAGTGCAATTAGTAGGTACCTATTACTACGGGTAGTAACCACACTACGCTAAAAATAGTATTTATCTTTTTTAACGTAGTGTAGTAACTACCCGTATTCGTTTAACTGTAAAGGAAAACTAAAGTAAAAGTATGACGAAAGGCTTGCCGCCTGCGGAAGGAGTCGGTTCCCACACAACTTTCGCATCTTAGTTTGGAATGAAAACATTAAAATATTTTAAACAATAAACTATCATCAATAAAACGTGACTAGTTGTGGTTTTAATTCCCACTCGAAGAAAAGAAATGTTTAATATTTTCATTTTCTCGTTCTGGTAACGGGGCACAGTAATCCAGATTCGGCGGAAAATGGGGAACGAAACGAATAGAGGGACTTCTCGCTAGGCTTCCAGATTCTCTGGTTATTCTACTATGAGTGGGGTACAGCGTGGATATAATAAAAGAAATTGTATAAGCTCGATAACATACAGATACAGAATACATCTAGTAAGTGGTATCAGATTATAAGGCGCAACCGCTCTGTCAAGAAACTACAAAGAAGTAAGTCATCAACGTTGAAACTAGCTGACTCAATATGTTATATTTACCTCCCCGGGTTCTATATACTAAGCGATATTCCATGCAGGATAATAACTAAGATGATTAGGAATTAACGCGCAAATTACATGTAATGTAGGCTATTCCCTAACAAAATTAGGCTATTACTTAAAAAAGCTCCACAATTATAGTAGTAAGTATATGTGACACCAATCCATTTGTGGAATATATTATGTAGATATAGTAGACATTAAATACAATAATACGTGACTTAAACATTAAAATCTCTACAACAGACCATAAGTTCTGCTAAACCATTTTCTGTGTCGCAATTTTCTAACTCTTGGGACAGTTTTCCTAGTGAACATCGCTCGTGGAGTGCAACCAGGCCTCTGTAGCATCAAGAAGGCCCAGCGTCGGGGCGCGGCTCGGTGGACGCGCGTGACGATGGTGCGACGGCGCGGGCCTCCGTGAGCTCAGCGAGGTTTCGCGGAGGGTCTCGGCGCGCGCGTCGCCGGCGGAACTCCGCAAACTCCCGACCGAGGTGGTCATCAGGTGGGCTCACTGCCATCGCCACGCTTCCCACGCTCGCAGCCTGCGCTTCGTCACTCTCCTCTTTGTCCTCGTCCACTTCCTGGAACATTTTAGTACTCTCTGGGTAAAAAACCGCCCCATAATCCAAAAACAATATACAATCACATAAAAAGCTTAAAAGTATTCGATACTAGGTATATGCCGTGCACCATCAATTTCAACGAGTATAAAAAATCTAATTATGGATCATTACGCATCATTGCCGGCGCGCCGTAATCTCTTTAGATGCACGATTTTGTGTATTATATTTTTCCTATGTACGGTTGGTTGAAGCCCACCTTGATCTCTGCGAAGGTGACGGGCATGGTGCGGTGCCGCTGGCGGGACTCACCGCGACGTCGTCGACCGCGCGCCAGCGTCGACGCCGCCACCGGGTACACCGCGTCCATACTGCAACACTATACTGTTTCTTATTTTGAAATATAACGCTTACTTCATATAATATGATAAACACTTACCCTGAAGATTCTTCAGAGTTCAGTAAGCTAAGTAAATGCAAGTTTTAAGTGACTGGCAAATTAAAGACTCGCTCATAAATTTGTTACTATATTTAAATATTAATTACTGTTAACGAAGACATGTCAAATGATTTACATATAGTTTCATGAGGTAAAATAAATTATATGAAGAAATATTAGCGCGCAGATGCAAACTGAGGCCTATGCGGCTTCGAAGTGGACTAACAGCGTGCTCGTTATTTTTTGCTAAGAAATCTGTATGTTTTGGTGTGCGACCGAGTTCCGGTGGCGACGTGCCAACCATACCGACCGCCCCACCCCGCGCCTCCCTGCTGGCTGCAGCCACCTCTCCGTCGCCTCACCACCCCTTACACCTCCCCGATCAATTAATTCGCAATCAGTTAAAAAATATATTATTGTAATAAATTATTTTTTATTCTATCTCTAGACTACACCTCACGGCTCCTTCAAATAGCATGTATTGGCATGTTATGATTTATATAGTGGGTACTTAGACATTATTCTTATTATTTTATTTGTATTGTTAGAAGTTAAAATATAAATAGTAATGTAACATCATTTTAATTCATGTAATTAATTTATTTTATTAATTATATATAAATTTAGTTATACATATAAAGTACAGTGAGCTTCACGCTTCACTTGTGGGTGCATCGAAAAAACATAAAAAAAAACTTAAAAGGGAGATACTCTTATTATTATAATAGAGTTCAAAGAAAGATATTTAAAAAAATGTATCTATTTGTCCGTGTCTTTGTGTGTCTTTGTGTCAGACTCTGTTTATTTGTTTGTATGTTTGTCTACTTGTCTGTTTATGTGCGTATGTACGCGGTAATCTCAGATTCAAGGTTTTGATTTTTATTGTAAATATTCCTTAAAGCCAACTAGAATACAATAGTAATTTGGATTTTTTGTTGGAAATCTTTGTGTATACTGGAAAAATAATATATATTACTCCATTACTTGTGCGTGTGGTACAGTCACGTTGCCAGTAATGGCAACACGCATGGGCAGACTCGACCGGATTATTACCACCCCCGACATTTAAGACCGGCGTTAAGTAGTGGCTTTGGCCACTGCGTTTCGCATTAGGTAATTCCGGGCCCCGGTGCCCTTCCACGTTATAGGACGGCAACGCTCCTGTAGCTCCTCTGGAGTTACTCGGGGCCGTGGGCGACGGTGATCACTTACCATCAGGTGACCCGTACGCTCGTTTGCCGTCTGTTCCATAAAAAAAAACTGATAAAAACCTGCATGAACCGTCCTTCCTTAAAAGCTAATAACATACGAATGGCAAAGAATTTATACGAAACTATAAAGTAGTTCCCAACGTCGATAAGTTGTTTCAAGTATTATAAGTTTTATAACAATAAATACTTTATATTTTTTATTTTATATCCCATAAAACTTCTCGAAAATCACATGTTTCAACTCACCTCCATCCCTGTTTCATCTTACATCGTTATGAGGAGAGTTTACACAAATTGACTTCTTCCAGTTTAGTTGATTTTTACCAGAATATTTCACTTTTACAACTACTTTTTGATAGTTATACACAAGTGTAAATAATTACCTATCGATTGGTACTAATATCATACGATTTCAGCGAATAGTATTTGGTGTATGAAATAAAATGTCAAAATTGTTTCAACTCCTCTCGGTCTCCTCTACTGAGACTCTCCGTGGTTCACAACCTCTTTATGACGCCAAAATGAGAGGGCGCATTAGCATCAATTTTTCGAGGTTACATATATTGTATATATAACCTCGAAAATTGGTGCTAATGCGCCCTCTCATTTTGGCGTCGTAAAGAGGTTATGTACCACGGAGAGTCTCAGTACCTATTTTAACCACAGACATTCGACTTAAGCGAGCTTAAGCCAAAAGAGAGTATCAGGTTATCAAGGCTCAGCTCTTAGTCATCTGTTGTATTACGTTATACTCATGACCTCAAAATGTCTGTCAATAGTTTTTGTAACATGCTTCAGTATGCTGATGATATCGTCCTTTACTACAGCTCAAAATCTGTGGAGGTCATAACTTATCGTTTTACTGCCTTACACTATCTAGGCCAGTGGCTCTCTGGCTATGGCTTAACGTTATCATTAGCGAAATATCGGGCGGTAGTATTCTCCAAAAAGAAAGTAACTCCTGATTTTGAAATTTATTGTGGTAATAATACTATATAATTAGCAGGTAATATTGAATTCTTAGGTCCTTAATAAAATACTAAACGGAATTGATCATGCAGAACATGTCAGCAAAAAATGTGAAAAAAGGTATTAATGCTTTAAGAGCTATGCCTGGTGTGTGTTGTATCATATTGACTACAGCTCTAGACCTCTTTAATAAAGCTAAGTCCTAATTTAGTTAGTTCTATGTCCTTCCCTGTTAAGTTTATCGTCAATTGAGGGAATTTTCAGTGTTTATTAATGTTTATATTTAGTCACTTTATTTTTATGTTTAGTTTAGTGTAGTCTTTGTAATTTTTTTTGTAAATATATTAGAATCGAATTACTCAATTTTATTTACTAAATCAATAACTTTCTTATTTTAATAACATTATCAATTTAAAAATATTTATAAAAATATTTTGGCAATTTTACTGAAATATTTTTTTTATTTATGTTAATAAATAAAAAAAACGATTTAAATAAAACATACACTTTACTGTTGAGGGAAACTTTTCACAATATAATAATGTAAAGGTAGGTGGTATAATATTTAGTCACATTTTCTGTATTTAGACCGTTAAAATAGTTTCTTAACTTTCAAATTTACACTGATCATTTTACCTAATTTTACGTGACGTTGGCGAAGTTAATTGTTTCCTACAGGCACGCCTAAAGACCATAAAAGAAAGAACAAGTAAACAGTTTGCTATTTGACTTTGACATTGACAGAAGAAAAACAAACTAGTACTAGTTTATAATTTATAGCCTACCTAAGTACCTAAGTAATTAACTTCATTTTATTTCGACCTTTTTGTATTTTTTTAAAATGAGTTATATGTTAGGACATTTACACAATGGATGGCAAGTGGATCAGGCCATACTCTCTGAAGAAGACCGAGTAGTAGTTAGTTTTATTACAATTAACTCGATTATAATTTAACTTCATGTCCTTGTCAAGTTGAATACAAATAAAAATGTACTAATAGTAATACATTTCAACAGGTGATTAGATTCGGGCACGACTGGGATCCAACATGCATGAAAATGGATGAAGTTTTGTACAGCATTGCTGAAAAAGTTAAGAATTTTGCCGTTATCTATCTCGTAGACATTACTGAAGTCCCGGATTTTAACAAAATGTATGTAAAATTTTTATTTTTATTTATTTGCCCTCATATATATTTTTTATTTTATCCTAATAACCTGAGGCCCGTCGTGGCGCAGTGGTACAAGCGTATCACTGTAATCGACAGGTTGTGAGTTTGATCCTCACTCGAAGAAATGAAATATTTAATACTTTTAATTTAAATATTTAATGTTTCCATTTCTTCTACTCTGGTAACACGCAATACCCCAAATTGGGCGGAAAGTGGGGGACAGAAGTGGAACAGAGTGTCTTAACACTAGGTTCCAATGTTCCCTCTGCCTACCCTGCCTTGTGCGGGATACAGTTACACAGCTGAGTAGTAATAACCATAAGGTGGAATTTATTAAAATGTATACTATACTTACATGAAAGCTTAAATATAAAGAGTACTTGAGTAATTCTTTTACACCAATTCACTTTGCTTGAAGACACAGTACACAAAAATTAATATAAAGGTCAATATACTTTTGCTATAATAATGTTAATGTATGTGTATATTTTGGCATTATTTATGTCTTTTGTACAAAGTAGGTATTTATTTTAGGTATGAATTGTATGATCCTTGCACAGTGATGTTTTTCTTCCGCAACAAACATATAATGATAGATCTGGGCACAGGTAACAACAACAAGATAAACTGGCCTTTAGAGGACAAACAGGAAATGATTGACATTATTGAGACAGTGTATCGAGGTGCTCGAAAGGGACGGGGTCTTGTAGTCTCTCCTAAAGACTACTCTACTAAATATAGATATTAAATATTGTACATAGGTTATACCTATATTCTATGTGGCTTCCATCTTGACAGCTGTGAGTAGAGCAAGCAAGAAGGAAATATGTAAATTGACTTTAAATGTATGTTAAATACATTTTGTCCTCACTCTAATTTTATAAATTATTGTATAAAGTAGAATATAACATTATAAGTAAACAATCTTGTTTATTTTAACAAAATCCTGGTACAATTACAATTGAGGCCTGTCGTGGCGCAGTGGTACAAGCATGTGACTGTAACCGACAGGTTCTGGGTTTAATCCCCAGTCAAGGAAATGAAATATTTAATATTTTCAATTTAAATATTTAATGTTTCATTTCTTCGCTCTGGTAATAAGGCAAAGCGCGGCGTTGAGTTCCGCCACTCAACACGCAATGCCTCAAATTCGGCGGAAAGTGGGGAACGGAGTCTCTTAACGGAGGTTCCCGGGGATATTAATATTTGTGTAATATAATCTTGAGTATTCTACATATCCAAAAAGCAGAAGGAACAGATGTGGTTGTGGCTCTCTTCTAGAGATTATTATTTATTGTTTGTTAGTGGGGAAGTTCCCAAGTTCCCTCTGCCTACCCCGTGCGGGACAGCGTGAAGCTAAAAAAAATGCACTAACAAGCTATTTATTAATATTATAAACCGGCAAAACAGGTAATATATATGAGATTATAAAGATTACAGAAACAACATTCACTGTTTATTTCTCAGCTCTCTCTCTCAGCTTCACGCTGTATCCCGCACTAGGCAGGGTAGGCAGAGGGAACGAAAGTGAAACCTAGTGTTATGACACTCCGTTCCACTTCCGTTCCCCACTTTCCGCCGAATTTGGCAGGCATTGCGTGTTGAGTGGCGGAACTCAACGCCGCGCTTTGCCTTATTACCAGAGCGAAGAAACATTAAATATTTAAATTGAAAATATTAAATATTTCATTTCCTCGACTGGGGATCGAACCCAGAACCTGTCGGTTACAGTCACACTCTTGTGCCGCTGCGCCACGACAGGCCTCAATTTCTCAGCTAATTCCAATAATTTATGTTAAAATATATCTCCATTTATGTGAAGGTATTGATTCAATTGTTATTAAAACAACAAATTGCTGTATAGCTGTTAACTTCGGTATTGTAAAATTATAATAAGTTAATTATACATACTATTGGTTGAAAAAGCTGTCTGTTGGGATGTATCAATTCCTATATTTTTTAATTTTTGTCCACTTGGACAATTTTTCAAAAAACAAAGCTTCTCATGATTTCTAAACTTTTTTTTTTGCATTAACAGCAATAAAATTATTGAAAAATAACAAAACTATATCTTTAGAAATTTCAAATCACTTATCTACGTTTTCTCAGCAGTTTTACAGGTTATATTTAGTAAATCACAGTTGACTACTTAAATAGTATATATTTTAGATACTGCATATTTTTTAACTAGTCACAATATATACTAAATACTAGACTTGTCGTTCTCATTCATGATTGATCGAATCAAAACGCGCCTTACGCGCTTGTCGTGATTGCAAACATTTGATTCGATTCTATCAGTATCAAAGCATGACCCGATCATAACCCACAAACCAGTCACGAACCGAAACATACCGGTGACAAAATACAAGCGAATGATCGACATGAGAGCGGACATCGGCGGCTTATATTTAAAATGAAATCATGTATCAATAATGCATAAAATATATTTTTTAAATTTCTTCATAAAAAAATCTATTCTTTTTATTCTGATTCTTATTTTATTCGTATTATTTTTATAAAATATTTTACATTTAATATATTTAATTATAAAAATATTTTATAATTTTTACGACCTTTTAAATTGTGCATATTGAAAATATTAAGTATTAATTGTAATTTTGGGTAGGTATGATGACCCGCTATTATTTTAAAATGAAACATCACAATTAATAATCTCAGAAAAAAACGAATACACGAACGGTGACCTAACATCATGTTCAGTATCCCGCGATTCATCAGGTACATAGAACCAAAACATTGGCCGTTTAACGTCAGCTTCAGTAAAACGCGTATGTTACAATCTTTCGCGACTGAATAAATTATACATATGGATAGATAGCCTCAATTATATTAAAGCACTTGAAAGTCTATAAACACAATTTTTTACTAATATTAGCGATCGATTCGACGATTAATCAATGTCGATGTCAGTAGATATATTTATCAATGTCATGTCACTTGAATAATGCAAATAATTTTCACAAATATTTACGAATAGGAAATATATTTATCAAAATATTGTATTTAAATCACTTCTGAATATAATTTATCGGCACATACATATATAGATCGTACTTATATGAAAACATTGAACAGAGGCGACCGATGCAACATATACTGTAACTTTTGTGTGACAAATCTGAATGCGCCTAAAGACGTATAACTTCAAAAAGTTACTTCAATTTAAAATATTTAGTTCGGCAAAAGAGCTACTACATTTTTATTCATTTAGCTGAAATTGTAATTTATTAATGTCATTTTGTAAAGTTATGACGTTAAAAGGAACAAGAATGCGGGTGATGCCGCGGGCGAGTTTAATAATATAACGCTGACTTAGAATTTAAGTCGCCGATAATGATAAGACAAAGAGGGAGATAAAAATAAAAGACACGCGCAGTTTCCAGTTGTTCATATTACACAACATCAGATCTTGTACGACAAGGATACAAAACATTGTAAGGTCCAGTTCAGACGTGAAATACAAAAGTGTGCGCGGGCGGTGTGGGACGTTGACTAGTGCACCGCCGCGCGCCTCTCCGCCTCTCCTCTAGTGCAGGTCGTCGCGCTCGCGCTCGCCGGGCGGGGGCGCGGGGCCGGGGGCGGGCGCGGGGGCGGGGCGCCACTCGTGCGGCGCCGGCGCCCAGATGGAGGCCAGAGACTGGAAGGGGTCGTAGGAGCGCTGCGCAGGCGGCGAGGGCGGCGCGAAGCCGGGCGGCGGACGCAGCGGGCCGGCGCCCCAAGCACCCCACCCGCCGCCCCACACCGACCCCAGGCCCGCACCGTACGCCCCGTTCACGGCGCCCACCGCCCCCACCGTCCCGACGCCCAATGAGTGCGCCTCGTCTGGAACTGGAGACCATTGTTAAATACCTTTGCTAGCATTTACAACAATTAATTTTTGTCGGTCGGGACGTAGGAGCCCAAGCGAATGACTGCAAATGCGACAGATCGTGGGATTTAATTTCGATCTTTTTCATTCTTCACTGTAGTAGCAAGACACATAGTTCTAATGTTAGTCTGGTCTTCAAAAATATTTTATATAATATAGCGGATTTTACAAAAATATATATGGATTGTAATACATACATATGTAACTTGACTATATATTGCATGTCTTTATATATTTAGAATTCTGTTAACTTAATATTATTTATTAAATCTAGATCCAAATTAATTATTTGTATAAAAAAGTAAGTACCTAAGTAGTCTCTGGAGGGCGTGAAGGCGGGCCTCTCGGCGGCGACGGGCGCGCGCCACGCGAACTCCGCGTCCGCGCGCGCGCCGCCCTCCGCCGGCCCGTTGAAGTAGAACAGCGAGTTGTCGCTGGCGCGCCCCGCCTCGCGCGCCGCCTCGCGCCGCCGCACGTCCGAGCCGATGGGCGCCAGCGCCGCGCCGCCCGCCGCCGCGCCCGCGCCCGCCCCGCGCGCCGCCACCACCGCGCTCCACGAGCGCGCGTCCGCCGCCGCGTCCACGGCCGGCGCGGGCGAGCGCGGCGGCGGCGTGGGCTGCGCGCGCTCGCCGCGCCGCTTGGGCGCGCGCTCCTTGCGCGCGTGCCGGGTCGGCGCGGCCGAGTGGCGCGCGCGCTCGGCCCGGCGCGGCGCGTCCGCGGGGTCTCGGCGCGCGCGCGCTGCCGGCGGAGAGCACGCCAGCGGCCGCGCGGCCGGCGGCGCGGGCGGCGCTGCGGGCGAGTCGTCCCGGGGGTCGGGCTCGACGTCGCCGCCGTAGGGCTCGTCCGCGTCCGCGTCCTCGCGGTCCTCGACGGGCGTGGATGCGTCGGAGCCGGTGGTGCCAGTGGAAACTCCGTCCTCGTCGATCGGTGCGGGCACGCCTCCTTCGTCTTCGTCTTCCTCGTTGTCCTCGTCCTCCTCCTCCTCCTCTGGCTCGACCTCCGGTTTCTTGTGTTCAAAATGGTGTTCGTCAGGTGCCTCGTGAGCGTTTAGGTCCAGCTCGCGATCGGGGTCGGCGTCCTCGCTGGACCGGGAAGACTCGTCAGCGCGACGTAGCACCTCGGCCCGCCAGCGCTCGAAGGCGCGGCGTTCAGAGCGCGGGTCTAAGGGTGCGCCCACGCGGCGCGGGGGGCGGCGGCGGCGCGTGGATGCGCGCGCGGCCGAGGGCACGGGCGGCGGGGTGCGCGGCGAAGTGGGAGTGGGAGTGGGGGCGGGGGCGGGCGCGAGGCCGCGCAGGTCGAGGGGGGCGTGCGCGTGTGCAGGCGGGGGCGCCCGAGAGGCCCGCGCGCGGCGCAATAGGCGCTCGGCGTCGAGGGCAGCGGCGGCCAGAACAAGCGCGAAGGCGGCGAAGGCGAGCACGGTGCCGGCGGAGCGCAGCAGGCCCTCCCAGGGCGGTCGGGGGGCGATAGCCGCGCACCGAGCCAGTATTTTTGCAGGTACAGTCGCCATTAAGACATATTCAGCTGGACCTGTGCAGCAGTAAGTGACAATAAAGATTAACTTAAAAATATTCTTGGTTTATCTAAAGAACATTTAATGAACTAATGTAAAGTGACTATTTTAAAAATGTTACCAAATAAACTTGCAGCAACACATTTGTAGACATTTTAAAATGTCCTCATGTAAATATTAATATATAATTTGGATACAGTAGTAGACGGTGGCCGGCGTACCGAGGTCGGTGTGCAGGTGCAGCGCGGCCGACACGCGCGCCAGCGAGTAGTCGGGCGCGAAGGCCACGTGCAGCGGCGCGGACTCGTTGGGCGCCAGCGCCAGCGCCGCGCACGGCGACACGCGCCAGCCGCGCGCCTCGCAGTCGCCCGCGCCGCCCCCTGCGCCGCCCGCCGCGCCGCCCCCCACGCCGCCCACGCGCCACCCGCCCAGCCGCACGTGCACGCGGCCCGCGTTGCGCGCCACCAGCCGCCGCGACACCGCGCCCGCCGCCCACGAGCACTCCTTCACCTGGAATACCACATGCACTATCACATAGCAAGTGCTGAGAGTGCAATCTTTTGAAATTGTATATTATTTTGGGTGTAAAACAGAATTTACATTGTAGTTGTAAATAGGAGTGTTAGTTATAAATTATCATTGATAAAAATTGTTGAAATATTAAAAAAAGAAATTATACCTTCTTTACCGATTGGCACATGTCAACTATATGAAAAAAATGTCTGTAATAAAATACGTTGTCAAAATCTCTTCTGCCTTTTAAATTAATATAAATTTATCAGGTTATGGGCCCAGGTCCCACGCAATAATTACAAAAATAAATATTAGTAAAATAGAACCTAAAAGTTGCAACGTGTTTGTCGTCGAGGAACATCTTCATCAGCAGTAAAAAAAAATGTCTTCAAATACGATGACTCTGATAGAAAAGCTGACTGGAAGAGAGAATTATCCCACTTGGAAGTTCTCGGTACAGACTTACCTAGAACATGAGGAATTATGGGATTGTGTCGTATCTTTAGATGGCGTTGATTCAAAAAAGGATATTAAAGCTAAGTCAAAGATAATTTTACTTGTCGATCCTATCAATTATATACATATACAACAAGCTCAGACGGCAAAAGAAGTGTGGGATAATTTGGCTAATGCTTTTGACGACAAAGGATTGACCCGACGAGTCGGACTGTTAAGAGATTTGATCACAACTACTTTAGAGGGATGCGAAAGTATCGAAGGCTACGTAAACAGAATTATGTCAACTGCTCACAAACTAAGAAACATAGATTTTGTTGTAAATGATGAGTGGTTGGGTACCTTACTCCTGGCAGGATTGCCAGATGTTTATCAACCAATGATCATGGCATTAGAAAGTTCCGGTTTGGCAATAACAGCTGATTTAGTGAAGACTAAATTACTTCAAGACATAAGAAAATCAGAGAATGCTGCGCTGTATGTTAATAGAAGTAAATTTAACACGCAGAATGTCAAACAAACTTTAGAGAAAACAAATAAAGTAAATAAAGGTCCAAGGTGTTTTACATGTAATAAATATGGGCATATAAGCAAATATTGCAGAAACAAGAAAAAGGAACAAAAGTCAAATGAGAACTCCGGCTATGTGGCAGTTTTCTCCGCATCAATAAGTAATGACAATGGCTGGTATGTGGATTCAGGAGCATCAATACATCTAACAATGCACCGTGAGTGGCTTTATGATGAAATACCACCTATGGTTGACACTATAAAAGTGGCTGATGACAAGAAACTTACTGTAAAAGCTTGTGGTAAGGTAAAACTACAGGTTGTTGACAAAAATGACAAATCTGAAATGATTGAAGTACATAATGTTCTCTATGTTCCTGAATTGGCCACCAACCTTCTTTCAGTAAGTCAAATAATAAAGAATGGCTGTCATGTGCAATTTGACAAAGAAGGTTGCAGAATATTTACTAAAATGAATAAGCAAGTGGCAGAAGCAAAACTGATAAATAATATGTACCGGCTCAATACAAAAAGTATTCCAGCATACATATGTACAACTAAAAACAATGATGCTTACTTATGGCATCAAAGGATGGCTCATTTGAACTTTGAAGACCTAAATAAATTATCTGAAAGTACTGGAGTAAAAATTGAAAACAATGACAAAGTTGTATGCATTTCATGTTTGGAGGGAAAGCAGTCAAGAAATCCATTTCCTTCTGAAGGTTCCAGAGCAAAAGGCATGCTAGAACTTATACACTCAGACGTCTGTGGCCCCATGGAAGTCCAATCCCTGGGAGGAGCAAATTACTTTGTTACCTTCATCGATGACTATTCTAGGAAAGTATATGTTTATTTAATAAAGAATAAATCAGATGTATTTGATAAATTCAAAGAATATAAAGCCATGATTGAAAATCAACTTAATTTGTCAATAAAGAAGCTTCGCACCGATAATGGCAGAGAGTATTTAAGTAATGAATTCAAATCATTTTTAATTAAAAATGGAATTTCTCATCAGACATCTACACCTTACACACCTCAACAAAATGGGCTAGCAGAGAGGATGAATCGCACCTTACTAGAACGAGCTCGATGTATGCTATTGAATGCGAAATTACAAAAGCAGTTTTGGGCAGAAGCAGTATCCACAGCAGCATACATTACTAACCGATGTCCAACAAGAGCACTGGCGTTTCAATCACCTGAAGAAATCTGGACAGGAAAAAAACCCGATATTACCCATTTGAAGATTTTTGGATGTGAAGCAATGGTTCATAAACCTAAAGAGAAAGTCAAGAAATTGGACTCCAAGGCAACTAAGATGGTATTCATTGGATACAGTGAACAGACTAAAGGGTATAGGCTCTTTGATCCTAAAATTAGGAAAGTGTGTATAAGCAGAGATGTCATATTCTTTGAAAATCTGGTGATGAGAAAGTATATTAATCTGCCTCTGTCAGAGTATACCTCAGAAGATGATATAAACAAAGTTGAATCTCATGATAGTGAAAAAACATCAGAAGATAACGCAACAAGTGATGACTCATATCACTCAGATGAGGGATCTTTGTATGAACCTGAGGAAACAATTGATTTGAAAGACATTTATTCAAATGTGACAACTAGAGCAAGGCACAGAAAAAATACTGAAAATAATACTTACTTATGCTCAGATGACTTATCAGATCAGCAGGATGTCCCTCAGACATACAGTGAAGCAGTATCGATAGATAATAAAAGTGCAGAAAAATGGAAGCAATCAATTAATGAAGAGTTGTTGGCACACAGAGAAAACAGAACTTGGGAGTTGGTGGATAAACCGCCAGGGACACGAATAATTGGCTGTAAATGGGTTTTCCGTATTAAAAACTTGCCATCTGGTCCACTATACAAGTCAAGATTATGTGCTAAAGGATGTTCTCAGAAAAAAGGTTTAGATTACACAGAACCTTTTTCACCTACAGTTAGGTACGACTCCATCAGAGTTTTACTTTCAGAAGCTGCTCAACATAATTTTGAGATGATTCAATTTGATGTGAAAACTGCATTTTTATATGGAGATATACAAGAGAACATATACATGACACCACCAGAAGGTTTGAAAGCATTACCAAGTCAGGTATGTAAACTTAATCGTTCACTTTATGGCCTCAAACAAGCACCTCGCTGCTGGAACAATAAGTTTGACAGTTTACTAAAGAAATTTGGGTTTGAAAGTAGTCATTCAGATAAATGTGTTTATATTGGTAATATAAACAATGATGTAGTATACCTGCTATTGTATGTTGATGATGGGCTCCTATTGTCAAGGTCAAAAGAGTCTCTGGATGTAATTATACATGAATTAAGCAAAAATTTTGAAATTAAGAAATGTGCACCAAATAATTTTGTTGGATTACAGATAGAGAAGTCCAAAGGATGCATATTTATTCACCAAGCAAACTATATTGAACGATTATTATGTAAATTTAATATGCAGGATGCTAATAGCAATGTCATTCCAATAGATCCTCACACCGTGCTAAAAAAAGGTCCGCTGCTCCAGAAAATATTCAGTACAGAGAAGCTGTTGGATCCTTAATGCACCTAGCTATTGTAAGCAGACCTGATATAATGTATGGAGTCAGTCTGGTGAGTAGATATCTCAATTGTTATGATCACACACACTGGAATGTTGTGAAGAAAATTATGAAGTATTTAAAGGAAACACAAAACTATGGTCTGTGTTATCATTCATCAAATAGTAATACACTGCAAGGATATAGTGATGCTGACTATGCGAAAGACGTATGCACAAGACGATCTTTGACTGGATATGTTTTTATAAAAAATGGAGCTGCTGTAACTTGGACAACTCAACGTCAACAGAGTGTTGCTCTATCCACTACTGAGGCCGAATTTATGGCGGCATGTGCAGCTACAAAAGAAGCGTTGTGGTTAAAAAGACTATTAACTGATCTTAACTCATTTCATCAAGATACAGTGATTTTACATATAGATAATCAAAGTGCAATTTGTTTAATCAAAAACGTGGACTTTCATAAACGGTGTAAACATATAGATGTTAAATATAATTTCATTAAAGAAAAATTTGCTGGAAAACAAATTGATTTAAAGTATGTATGTACGAAAGAACAATATGCTGATATTTTCACAAAGGCTTTGCCTAGAGATCAGTTTCAATATCTAAGAAGAAAGATAGGATTGTTAAAAATTAACTAATTGTTTTCTTGATAAACATTTTATTATTGTTAGTAAAATTATTGTTTGGTAAGAGTTAGTAGCTAGCTTTGGATTAATATTGTGAGTGTGGCATATGTATGTTACTAGGCAAACATTCAATTTGAATTGTTATTTTTTTTTAAAGAAGGGCTGTAATTTGGTAAGAGTGTTGAAATATTAAAAAAAGAAATTATACCTTCTTTACCGATTGGCACATGTCAACTATATGAAAAAAATGTCTGTAATAAAATACGTTGTCAAAATCTCTTCTGCCTTTTAAATTAATATAAATTTATCAAAAATAACTATTATTTAAAAATAACTACTTAATTATATAACATTCATCATGTTACATGGAGTCATTTGTACCCGGCCTCAGCGCTGGGCTAGTATATAAAGTGTCAACGTTGCTAATAAAGCCAGTGTGCCACAACTAACACTTCGTATCATCTTGATCAAATCCCAATTCATATATACCTTTTTAAAGTAACACTTTAAAAAGTAACACTTTAAAAAGTGTGAATAGACGTTTGTGTGTTAAAGGTTATTACCATATTAACGATTTTATAAATGATAACACGCCTTGGGAATAAAATGCTCGCTCCAGGCTGTTTCAAGTGTATCAATGTCACTTAATTACATAAAGTAAAGTTTTGATTAAAAAAAAGAATGGACATGTCCCGCTGAGTGTCTTTTGCCGGTTCTTCTCATGTCTGAGTCAGTAACTTTTGTGAACTGGTAGTAAATTGTTTAACGTTCAAAAAACATAGCTTGTAACTTCTGATTTTGACGCCTTTATATAAAGTTCAAAATAGTAGAGAAATCAAGAATTTTCTAGCGCAGTGTGAGCAAGCCAGATAGCAATAGTCCCGAGTCAACAGAAAGAAATAAACGCGAAAATACAAAGCGAAATAATAAGTGCAGTTTATTAGTGTTCTAGGGAGGCAATAGTTCTAGTGTAGATTTTAACTCGACTAGCCGGTGTCATATGGCTGTTAACCCGTCAAGTGTATCAGTCAGTAAATAATTGTGTTGTGAAATCGTAAGCAAAACTCTGTTATTAACACTAGATTGCCGAAATAAGTAATTTTGACTGCTTTCCAATTTAAATTCATAAAGAAATGTGTAAAGACACAGCTTAGAAATTTGTGAGTTTTTGAACAACATATAAATGCGTTTATTAATCATATGTAGTTACCTCCGAGGGGGATCTTTATTTTCCGGTATATATATGTGTTACACTTGTATTGCCGAAAAGCAGTAACTTTGTCTGCTTGGGAGGTTTTAAATAATAATATGATTTATATTATTGGGATGAGCAAATTTCTTATATAACCGGATCGGCCCCAAATTTACATAACTGTTTATGGTTTTTGATTACAATCACTCGTACATGACTATTGTTTGAATCTTTATGCCAGGCCTGCCCCTGCAGCTCACTCCCCTTGAACACGCGATAACGTGGCTCAGAGTTCAAGAAATGAAATATCATTGAATAAAGGATTACTTATTGTAATTGATGAGCTTTGAAAGAGTCCTGCCGGTGACCGGCCTGCTCTATGCAGTGACAGTCGGTCTAGCACATTCTTCAGTTGATTTCTTTTGAGCCCTAAGTTCATAAAGGAAATGTCGGAGAGAAGAGAGTTATTAGAAAAGCTAAGGAACATAGGTGAAGAGTGTTCCGATATAGAATCAGATACAACAAATTGGTAACTATCATCCGAAGATGAATCGGATGGAATGAATTTTTAAAGTGAGCCAGCTGCTGAAGATAGCCGTGAAGAGGCGAGATCACCAACGATGAAAATGAAAGTGTTATCAATGTGCCCAGGAGAAGGTGTAGGGCGCTAAGTAGTTCAGACTCTGACGAACAAACTGAAAATACCATTCAGGAAACCGAAACACATGTCGATGGTACTGTGTGGAGAAAAATTACCGAAGGTTGTATTCCTGGAAGGTCACCATCTACTTATTTTTTCAAGGGTGTGAAAGGACCAACAGGCTACGCAAAAAGGAACATTATGGCAGATAATCTTGTTAGTGCATTCCCGTTGATAATAGATAACTAAATTATCAAACATGTAAAAAAGTGCACTACGTGCACAGAAATATAATACTAAGCTTAAATTTAAAAAGCGATAAACATTTTTAACGAAGCAGGATTTGAACGCGCGCCTCTTGAAAACCGTTCAAGCGATCTGACCAACTAAGCCATTTGTTCTCACCAAGCTCCGTCGAAATTCGAAAAATTCCAACAAAACTGCGATTAATTTCTGTTATGTAGAAAAGCTAGATATTTTGATTCATTTTTTTTAAGACAGATTTTCGGAGTTTAAAAAAGTGAAACCTCTGTTGGACATATTCAGCAGTCCTTTTACGATTTCAGTTTAAAATGCGCCAGAGTCAATGCAGTTAGAAGTTATCGACTTTCATAACGATCAATATTTACGCAACTAATTGAACGAAGGAGGCTTGCTTAACTTTTACCGCTGCATTGATAAAAATATGTACAAAAAGGTGCGCATAAACGCTCTGAAAAAATAGATAGAACCAAATAGGCTAGCACATAGCCTATTTGGATCTAGCTATATATGTGACCAAATTTTTTGAATACTCAATAATAATAAAACAAAAACCGAAACCGCCTTGCAAATGAAAGTTTGGAAGCAGTTTTACGTGCGATTGTAAGCACTATGCAGTGCCACGCTTCAAATTAATAAATTCTTTTTGATTTTAATAAATTATTATCAATTCTTTATTGTCTTTAATTACCTATACTTCTGGCGGCCGGCCCGCCATCAGTTCATGGTTTGCCCGAGTGGCCCCTAGTCTTCATAAGTCTGTGCAACCACGGTCTACGTTTTGAGTAGTAGAGAGTAGATATTTTTCTTTAATTTGAAAAGTACTTTGTCAGACTTATTTACTGTTACACTTAGGTATGTCAAGCGTCGGAATGACTGAAGTGTCATCGTCTGTTCCATCTCCAAAGACGACAAATGTGTATCATCGTCGCTCATTTTCTTTAAGAATATTGATAAATATAGATGAAAAGTATTGTGGCCATCAATTTTTTTCCTCATAAAAACTACAAGAGATCAGAGAATAGTTGAGGTGGCGGAACTCGTACCTCGAACAAGAAGGGCGAGGCGGCGCCGGGCCGCTTGCCGCCGACGTCGAAGGCGGGCAGCGCGCCGCGCCCCCACAGCGGCACGCGCTCCAGCACGGTGAGGTTGTTGCGCAGCAGCAGGCGCGCGGCGAAGGCGGCGGCGCGCGCCGGCGCGAACGACAGCTCCAGCTGCAGCGCGGCGCGCGGCCCCAGCAGCAGCGGCGGCAGCGCGTGCGCGTTGCCCCCGTCGCCTCCGTCGTCCCCCGCGCCCCCGTCGCCCCACGCGCCCGCCTCGCCCCACGTGCTCGCGCCGCCCTCCGGCGCGCGCCAGCCCGTCAGCGAGAACGCGTCGCGTGACCACACGCATTTCTCCTTCTTGCAGAAATCCGAATCTTCGCCGGAGCTGCACATGTATTGGTATTGATACAATATTGAAATAATCAAACATTTTATAGATACACTTAATCAGTTTGACCAAGTAATTGAATCATAACAGTACAGATTATGTAGTATGACTGTAAAGGCGACAGGTTGTAGATTCGTTAATTACTCAAAGAAGTGAAATATTTAATATTTTTTAATGTAATATTTAAAAAAATTATTCCTTCGTTCTTATAACAAGGCAAATTTATTTTAACACTTAACCTTCGCCTTTTCCCACTTTTCGCTATATTTGAGGCCAATGCCTCAAATATAGCGAAAAGTGGGGAAAAGCGAGAGACTGAAGAACGAAGTTATTGCATTAACAACGTATTGCAGTTACCCGGGCGGCAAGTCGAGGTCGGCGTCGTCGGGCGCGATGACCGCGTGCAGCACCAGCGGCACGTGCGCGGGGTTGTGCACCGCGAGGCGGAAGGGCACGGCGCGGCCCACGCCCGCCAGCGGCGCCGCGCCCGCGCCCGCGCCCGCCAGGCGCGGCCAGTGCAGGCGCGCCGAGCCGCTCACCGCCACCTGCAGCACCTCCGTGGTGTGCAGGTGCAGCGTGAAGTCCTCCGCCGCGGCCGCCTGCGCGAAGCGCGCCAGGCGCGCCCGCAGCAGCGCCGCGTCGTCGCGCAGCGCGGCGGCGTCGGCGCGGGCGAGGCGCGCGCGCCAGGCGGCGGCGTCGGCGGCGCCGGGGCGCAGGCCGGTGTAGCAGCGCGGCTCGCAGCGGCGCTCGGGGCGGAAGGCGACGCGCGCGACGCGCTGCAGCCCCGCCGCCACCTCGCCGCGCCCGTCCCAGCTGCGCGCGTTCAGACCACACTTTACTCACTATTTAAACACCATTCTTATCTTCATTACTATTAAAAGGAACACTTCTTTGCCCTGCATTGGCAATGCTGACGCTCAAACCACTACCTACGGCCAGCAACTCTAAAAAAAAAGTTCCCAAACCAAATTTTAAATTTGCCGCCTAGAAATTTGACATATTTGTTTCGGTGGTGGTTCTGGATGGTGGCAGTGCCGTTTTTTGTCCCCGCACTTTTTAGTATAAAGTCAACATTCTTCCCACTGGGTTAATTAAAAATGCTATGCAATAGTTATACCGCGGCAGTCCCCGAGTGCCGTACATGTTTTTTTTTATTATTAATACAACACGGTAAAAAAGCGTACGGTTCACCTGATAGTGAGTGATCACCGTCGCTCACGGCCCCGTGTAACACCATGGCCTGACATTATGAGACCTGTCGTGGCGCAGTGGCACAAGAGTGTGACTGTAACCGACAGGTTCTGGGTTCGATCCCCAGTCGAGGAAATGAATTTTTAATATTTTCAATTTAAATATTTAATGTTTCATTTCGTCGCTCTGATAATAAGGCAAAGCGCGGCATTGAGTTCTGCCACTCAATACGCAATGCCTCAAATTCGGCGAAGGGAGTGTCTTAAGACTAGGTTTACGGGTTCCTTCTGCCTACTTATCTTATTTAAAACTGGCGTAAAATTGTGGGTCTCAAACCCAGTTTTAAATGTCGAGAGTGGTTACAATGCGATCGAGTCTCCCTGTCCGTGTTGCCATGGCGACGATCAGGCCTGGGTCAGGTCACTGCAGAGTACTCACTCGAAGGAGAGCGCCGGGTCGGGCGCGGCCGGCGGCGCCAGCTGCAGCGCCGTCACGCGCATGCGCGCCGACATGGAGCTCTCCACCTCCACGTCCGCGCTGCTGCCCGCGTACTGCACATGCGCACACACACACTCACATTACACGCCCGCTCTCTCATCTCGTCCAGTCGTACATTGCACTGTTGCGACTGTGTAATTATTATATACTTATTAGTACTTGATTAGTAAATATTATATACTATGGATTATATTGTAAATGGTTAACCAACCATTTAAAAAAATATACAACTGTTTTTAAAAATCATATCAATAATATTTTAATATGGTTATTTATTGATATGTACGTAAAACATTTACATGATTTTGATATTTATTTTATTTTGATCCGTAAAAATTTCATTATAAGAAAAATTATATGATTATTTATTTTATAGCGATTCTCACAAACGCGGGAAATATTTCGATTGCCAAGAAAACATGTAGTTGGAAAATTGAATACAGTGTAGTAGAAGTAAAAGTGTGTGTCTCACGGGCGCGGCGGGCGGCAGGTGCAGGTGGTGCGCGCGCAGGTGGCCGGCGCGCACGCGCAGCGCGAGCGCGGCGGCGCTGGCGGCGTGCGCCGTGTGCGCGCTGGCCTCGCCGCGCAGCGCCGCCTCGCGCGCCGGCGCCACCACGGTGAGCGTGGCGCGCGCGGCGCCGCCGGCCGGCACGCAGCGCGCGGCGGGCGGCGCCAGCGCCAGCGACGCGGCGGCGCCCGGCAGCGTGGCGCCCAGCGCGGCGCCGGCGCGCAGGCACAGCGCCACGGGCGCCGGGTTGCGCAGGCGCACGCCCACGCGCCGCGTCCACGACGTGCCCACCGCGCCCAGGTCCAGCGACTCCGACGTCGCGTTCACCCAGTCCCATTCCTGCGAACACACACCATGCACCATTTATATTATGTAATAGTAAAACACTATTTTTAAAGTAGCCTCAAATCCAGTCTGATGGGGCTGGAGAGGGAGTCGAGTGTTGTACTCACAAATATAAGTTTCCCGCTATAGAGGCGCACGGGCAGCGTGTAGCGCGTGAGGTTGGTGTGCACGGTGAGCACGGCGCTGAGCGCGAAGGCGGCGGGCGGCACGGCGCGCAGCCGCAGCCGCACCAGCGTCGCCGACTCCCCCGCGGCCAGCGTCAGCGGCGTGTGCTCCACCACCTGCGGTCACGACCATCGCAATAGAGCGTTACTATAAGTATGAGATAAAAAAATATTTTACACTTATAAAAACACATCACATGTTTTAATATAAATTAAATTCAATGCACAAAGACGACCTTATCACTAGAATAGAGGCCTCCCCAGGCCAACAATAAAAGAGCGAGCATGGTGTAATGAGAAATGAAAAATAAATATTACTTTTAAGTAAGTATTGTTATAGCTACACTAATAAATGACATATTTTTTTTAACGAAATTATGACAAATAAAGTGTAAAAGCCGTACATGGAAGTGGTCGGCGGCCTCGGGCGGCAGGTGCAGCGCGGTGACGCGCAGCGCGCTCCGGAACTCGTTGCGCGCCCGCACCGAGCGCTCCTGCAGCGCGTCCTCCGCCGCCGTCACCACGCTGCAGACACGCGCACACAAACATATTCATTCACAGCATGTTATGCGACAGCAATATCCATAACTGGTAGAAGATTACACTAATGTAGTCGCTCACTCGAGGTGTGGAGGCGTGAAGGCGAGCGCGCCGGGCAGCAGGTGCACGCTGAAGGGCACGGCGGCGCGCCCCAGCCGCACGCAGCCCCCGCACCACAGCTCCTCCGCCGCGCCGTCGCCGCCCGAGCGCAGCCCCTGCGCCCACAGCTCCGAGTCTGCAACGCACGTGCTCGCATTTTATTCTATGTGAGGAAATCTCTAATCTTTTACAATTAGTATCGGAATGGACTCGACGAAGTATCTCGTATAGATACTCACAGTTGAGCGTGAGTGTCGCGACGTGCGTGAAGGGCTGGTGCGGCGCCAGCGTCGTGGTCTCCAGCGACAGCACCGCGCCGCCCGCCGCCGCGCCGTTGTGGCGGGCCGCGTCGCGGGCGGGCGCGGGCGCGGCGCACGGCAGCGGGGGCGGCGCGGCGCGCCAACAGCCCGCACCGCGCACGCCGCCCTGCAGCTCTGCGGCGGCGGCGGCGCTGTTGGCGGCGTGCAGGCGTAACTCCGGCGCCGCGTCGCGCGACCCTCGAGCGCCCAGCCTCACATGCAGCGGCCGCGCGTGCTCACCCGCCGCCACGGCACGCGCCTCCACGGCCAGCACGAGCCCGCCGCCCGGCACGTCGGCGCGCACGCGCACGTACGCCACGAGCGGCTGGTGGGCGCGGCCGGCGCCAGGTGCAGCAGTACGAGCGTGCGCGTCGAGCGCGGCGGCACGGCCCAGAGGTCGCGGTGCGCGCGCGCTCCGCCGCCGGGCAGGCGCAGGCGCAGCCAGGCGCCGGTGGAGTACACCTCGTGCACCTGGACGGTGGCGTCCGTGGGGTTGTGCAGGCGCAGCTCGGGCTCGACGGAGGCGTTGGCCGGCACGCGCACGCCCAGCAGCGGCCACACGCCGTACGGACTGGCGACGCCGACGGCCGACACGCGGTACTTGTGCACGCCCAGCGAGGTGTGTATGTAGAGGTGCGCGTGCACGGGCCCCTCGCGCCGCCCGAGGTACACCACGCTGAACGTCGTGTTGCCCTGCGGCGGCAGCGTCTGCGCACGTAACGCAAACTCGTTAGCGAAACAACCGAATCAAATACGCACCAAAATTCTAAATAATAATATACACAAATTAGTTAATGAAGTCGCACATTATTTCATTGTTATTTTAAATAATGATGAAGCCGGGTTTGTTTCTGCACTGGATGTGGTGTTGGTGCGGTGGACTGGCCGGCTGCGGCGGGCGCCTGTAGACATTGAGCGGGCAGCGACGCAGGAAAAGTTCGAGCTTGACTCCCTCCGTACCAAGTCAAAATGCGAACTTTTCCCGCGCCCGCGCCGCTCTCACTGACCTCCGTCGTCTGGATGTATATTTGTTCATATAATACAGCATAGAAACTTATATAACCAAAAACACATTATATTATATTGCTAATATTTATAAAACACCATTTATTAGACTTTATTTAAGAAACATAACGGTTTCCTTTAATAATTACATTGGGTACTTTATGCTACAATATTAATTGATTAAGAAACAACATTTTGCATATTAAGTTTGGCACTAAGGAAATTATATTAAACCTAAATAATGGTGTTCACAATTCTTAGCGCATAATTTAAAAATAAATTATGTAATAGGCAAGTACTAAAAATAAATGTCAAATATAATGTAATAGGTAAGTACAAGTATATCGACGGGCGTAATAATAACAATTATTATTTGTGTGTTCTTTCAGTTTCGCACTGTATCCCGGCACACATTGGCAGGATGGACAGAGGGAACCTGGCAATAGTGTTGAAACACTGCGTTCTTTTCTCCACTAACTGCCGAGTTATTGCGCGTTGAGTGGCGGAATTTAACGCCTCGCTTAGTACTTTACGACACATATATATTTGTTTTGTATGTGTGTTACATATACTATTTATAATTTATATCGAGTGTTAAAAATATTTTTTCAATTTCTAGATAACTCATAATATTATGCATACACATAGTATATATATAGATGTGCATAATATTATGAATAGAATTAAAATGTTTCGTTAATTTTATATCCATATCGAATTTTGAGTAATGAAACCTTATCCTTAAAAAATAAGAGTCCTGTCATGTCAGACACATGTCAAGCATGTGACAGTGAACGTGACAGATTGTAAGTTTGATCCGACTCGAGAAAATGAAATATTTAATATTTAATTATTAAATCTCGTTTATTTCTTTTTGCTCTGGCAACAAGCAAAGCGCGGCGTCGAGTTCCTCCACTCAACACGCAATACCTCTTAACACTAAGTTCCCAAGTACCCTCTACCTACCCTGCAATGTGGGATCCTTCATAGCGTGAAGGTAAAAAAAATCTTTAAAACAATATAACAAATTTTTAGAAGAAAATATCATGAATTTAATATTCAATCAAAAAAAGCCACGGCCTTAAAAAAACTTATCAATTTTTACATGTCATATTATCTAATATGCAAGCAAGGCCAACAAATTGAAAGTGCCGCCAAGACTATTATAGTGCAGCTTCCGATCGCGCAGTGGCGCAGTAAGTAAGTACGAAAAATATATATATGCTTATTATTTCATAAAGTTAACACCAAAAATGTTATTGTATCATTAATGATCATTGTAAGAGATACACTGAAGTCATAAATATAGATAAGAATTATATAGCTTCAAGACATGTGTATATATGTGTTGAAGGTAATATCTACATATGTATTAAATTAATAAAAATATTTTATTTTTGGTTTATGTAGATACGATACGTTTATCATAACGTTTTATCATATCTACATCAACCAAAAATAAAACATTTTTATTAATTTACATCCTTTTTTTATATTTTTATTTTGCAAATTATTATTGGGAAGCAAATAAATAATTTTACTTAACGTACCATAATTTTATAACTATCAAAAAGTAACAACAGGTAGTTTTTTGGTTTTACGATAAAGATATTTTTAGGGACTAAAGGACTATTGGCCAAAAATTTTGAAAAACAACAAAAGCTTCAGATAAAGCTAACTGTCATATAAAACAAAAAATGAACATAAGTCGATTACAGTAAATACAATATGTGAAAGAATTATTTAAACTTAATAATAATTAATATGTGTCTGTAACGGAGTGTACCCAAATGTAAACAAACTCTTATCATGCGATATCACAACAATATAACAAAAGTATAATAAGTGTATTATATTAATTACGTAAATAATAATACACCATATGCTATAAGAAAACATATGTGTTATATATTCAACCATTCAACTTTGATCTACAGCAAAACTCGCTTATTATATCACTTTTGCAAAAAAAACATCGAGAAAATAACAAAACAAACAAGCCGGAGCCCCTGCCGCGACTTCGCAACGGTTGCTATCCTTTCTTTTGGCCATCCTGACCTAGTTCCCGACAGCCGGCGCCCAGCGGCGACCGGTTGAAGGGAACCAAGAATAAAAAAATCAAAAGCTGGTTCTTGTTTTGCAAGCTTGCGACGTAGCGGTATTACCGAACTGAAAACGTACAACATATCTACTATGGAACATGGAAACCAGTTTTTGTAATCATATTTTTTATTTTATCGGTGTAATGAAAGTAAACGTGACTTTTCACCGCAAACAATCTGTCGGCATCGATACATAATGTAGGGCATATCATAAAAATATACTAAATATTTAATTCTATTAAAATTTCAAGAACAGTAATAGTGTATATACTATGTACGAAAAGTATATACATACATACATATATCGTCTAATAGCTAATAGCAAAAATAATCAATCAATGGCGTGTGTGTGACTTGAGATTAGAATTATTAGTTTTTTTTTATGGAAAAGTATGTATTCTAGGTTATATTTAACATTACTTATATTGTGTATTAGGTATGTTGTCCACAAATTGAAGTTTGCAAGAGTCAATGTTTAATGTCTAAACGGATCATGTTTAGTCTAGAAGGTCCGACAGCGTCAGAGCCGGCGACCGCATCCCGCGATAACGATGATAAAGACTCGTATTACTTGAAACTGTCCCACTGTTCATTGCTTGTAGCCTTCACGGCTATTCCCCTACATTAACTATGCATAGAGTTTTTTACTCATTTAGGACGTTTAAAATTATTTTTACTTAATTTCATGAATGAACATTTTTAAATTTACATGTTTTAAGCGTATAGTGAACCTTTCAACATCTACGTTTCCGTTTAACAAGTGGATTTAAAAATTTAATCTACTTACATAGTACAAAGAAATATAAACTAGAAACGAATGTAGATTGAAAATCATATACATTTAGTACTATCACGAAGTACAGCTCGCGAGGCTTAAGCTTAGCTCTGTATGTGTGTATCTCAAAGTAAAGGCAGAAAAAACTTTTAAGACAAACTTTGTTAAATAAAATATCTTTTATTTTAAATCAATTATTTAACACCGAATGTTATATCCTCGTTAAGTTTCACTATCATCTAATGTGTGTTTTTTTCTCTTCATTTACTGCACATACATTTTTAAGGATATAATGCCAACTTTATCTTTCACCATTAATAAATAGAAAACCATAATAAAACATTAAGCACAAAACGTGTACGAGAGGTGTGGGCTGCTTGTCAAAAAGCTGCATTACTTAACATTATGAAATCTCACACAAATGCAAAGTTCAGCTTAGACCACGCAGAGAATAGGTAAATTCTAGAAAAAAAATCACACTTGAGTTTAATTGTTATTTGGTGGTTTGCAAAACCATGCCCCTGGATGGTCCAACAACCAGTAACCAACATTACCAACATACATGTTGGTAATGTTGTTTATGTTGATATCCCTCCCTAGTTTGACTAGAAAATAAGCCACAGGGCACAGTGTAAATATATGAACCATATAAAATCAAATACAGTTATCCATTTTTAACAGCAATATCCAATATTCTTTCAATGTAAGTTGTGTAATGATCACTTCACCCAGGTTGCACAGGAAAAAATAATGTTATGTTTAAATAGTCATTTTTATGTATCATCGGTTTTTCAAATGTTATATTTTGTTTTATCTTGTAATACTACACTATATTTTGTCCAAAAGTTAAAAAAAAATTATAGAGACTTGTTTTGTTTGATATTCTGTCAATCATCTTCTGCCAATGCAGATTGCATTCTTTCTTCTATATGATTCATATAAAGTTCATCAACAGTGCACTTACCTAATACAATTTGATATGACATCTGAAAACAAACATTGTTTTCTCTGTTTTAACACCTTTAAATACACTGAGGGTAAAATCAATGAGACATTTATTTATAACATTTTTAAAGTGTTATTCTAAAACAAAAATATTTTTAGAAATATATTTAAAGTTTGGTCTCACTGCTTTTAAAGACACCACTCACCATGACTCACTTGAGCAACATGCTAAATATTTTTCTTTCGGTAATGTTATATGTAATAAGATTTTAAGTTATTATTTTTTACCTTGGATTCAAAAAAGGATGCATGGAAGTCAGGTGTGGTTCCAGCAACTGATGCAAGATGTAGTGTTGTGTTGGCAGTGTTAGTGAGGGTCACAGTGCGGGAGTGTGGGGCTGCTAGTTCAGAGCGGCCAAATTTTAGCGTCCGAGGCTCCAGGGAGAGACCTTCCACATTCTCACTGTCACTTTCAATGCCATCAATCCCATCTATACTATGTTCTTTTCCCCATTCCTATAAAAAAATGTTAATACAAGTTTTAAAATTATTAAGAAGTTCTGAAGTAAATTATCTACCAATAGAAGGTATTATTTTTATTTCTTGAACACAGTTGTTAAAGTTATAAGTAGCTAGTTTTATTTCAATTTAAAATTAAACAATTTAATTTACAATTATCAAGGTCAAATGCAATAAATTGGTATAAATAAATAACTGCAATAGATTTCATGGTTATGCAATATTATATTAAATTTCATAATTATTATTTGTTTATTACCTGAAATGTAATTCCTTCAACCAGAGATTCATGAATTGTTACACCTGTAGTTAAAAAAATGTTATATAAATAACAACCATTTATTAAAACAATATTTCATATAAATATTTTTTTTTATCAGTAATTATATTTTGAGGCCTGTTGTGGTGCAAGGGCACAAGCATGTAAGTGTGAAAGATAATGGGTTCAATTCCCACTCAAGGAATTCAAATATTATGTTTTCATTTCATCCTTTTGTTAACAAGGGAGAGCATGGCATTGAAACTCAACAACAACATGCAATAACTTAAATCTGGAGGAAAATAGAGATCTGTGGTTAGCTAAGTTAGGTTTCAATGTCCTCTTTGTCTTATGTGGGATACTGTGTGAAGCTAATAAAACAATTAGAACTTGATATGGGTGAAGTAGCATATACCCACATTTTATACTTAATTTATTTATTTTATCTATACTATGTATACATTTAATTATCTTCTTAATCAAATATCACAATTACAGTGTAGATATGACATAATAAGATTACAAAATATGATTCAAGAGTTAATATTGCGCGATGCATCTGTCGGGGCGGCGGGTGAGAGCGCGCAGTGCTGCGCTGCACGCAGCCCGCAACCAACATGCACTACCCACACGGTCGTTATTATTTTAACATCACCCAATGCTTGTATTTTGTCGAAACCACGACAAATATATTCTATACACATATTTAAAGAAGAAAAAACAAAACTAGCCCGTCCGTGATCAAAAATAACATCGCGCCGCTCACCACGGCTCACTTAAGCTACATGCCAAATATTTGTATTTTGAATGAATGTTATTTGATAATTAGTAGTAATATTTTAATTTACATATATGGATGTATAGATATACAATTTGTATGGTTTTACATATATATTTTTTGTCTTATAGAAATCGATTTTACCATGGCTCTCTCCTTGGGCTGTCGTCAACTTAGTATTTAACGATATATCCAACAAAGTTAGAATAAATATGTAAGACCACAAAGCTTTTTGATACATTTTTAACAAATATTATAAGCACGAGATGTTTGTTCACATTTCTCAATTTAATAAAGTATTTTTCGTAAAATAAGTCACTGTCTCACTTTCCATTCACAAAGATGTACGTTCATAAGACTTGAGTCGAAAACTCAATTCAATACTCGCGCACAGACAAAAAATATCGTTTCTACGCATGATCACGTTCAGCACCAGTTTACCCGTAGGGTAATGTGCTCTATGTTCAGCACTGTTAGCATTTATGAAGATCGTTATCTACGGTAAGCATACATACGACACAAAACTATTCAACAATATCAATCATCATCATTTTAATAAAGAATATATTTTAATATATACTTTAATCATATTCATATCTGACATTACCGTATGTTAACTGTTTTATAATGTTAACAAATACGCTACTACCCTTAGTAAAAGTTCGTACGGTACGGAGTTTTAATAATGAGACTAGAGTAGGTACTTTTCGTCTGTTTGTAAACTGTCACTGTCAACGTCAAAACTTAGCAGTAAAAAATAGTGATAGTGAATATCAATAAACACTTAAGACTATTTTTAATAAATAAATCTTAAGTTTTTTTTAACTAGAAATTGAAAAATCCTTCAAGATTTCACTATTACGACAACTTTTAAGACAGATTATGGAAGATAACGGTTTGTTTAGTTTACTACGTCCTAATTTACTGTTGAAATATTGATTCGTTTATTTTGAAAAAGATTTCTATTAAAAGCAAACCATACGTAGCAATTTTTATATTTTTGTTACTTATAGTGTCTACTGAAGGAGAAGAACACAATATCGTTGGAAGAGATGGCGGAAGAAATCAGCAAGGTGTGGATGACCCAGAAAATGAGGAGGATTCGGACGAAGAGGAACAGCAATTTGATATATCTCTAGCTGCATCACATTCTGTTTGTATTTGAATTTTAAGAGATTAGATTATGTAACAGGACATATATTTTAACAAATATGGAAGTAATAATCAACACACTATTATTGCATTCAAGGGTAAACAAACAGGACCTGGGCTGATTATTATTTTGGCAGCCTGTAAAACAATATTGATATCTAATATAATTTTTTTTTCAATACTAATGTTGTAAAGGTGTAGAAAACAATAAATAAATAACAACTGAAATGGTACTGATATAGAAATCAGTGTGTATGGCAGTGTTATCATTATCAGGTTGTGGATTTAACCACCACCATCAAAGAAAATTAAGTACTTAATATTTCTTGGTTCTAGTAACAAGGCAAAGCACTGTGTTGAGTTCTGCCATTGAAATTGCAAAATGCAGTATGAAGCTGAATAACATAAATATTATCATATTCCTCTTTGGAATAAATAATAGTGTTATTTTAAAAAGAATGTTATATATATGTGCACCAACATGGTATTTACCGAGTCCAACATTACAAAGATCTTATGTGCAGGTATTCTTGTCATAATGTTTTTGGCTGCCAGTGAAGGAGTAAATTAAATATATAAAACATACATATAATGCTTATGAATCCACAAAAAAGGTCCCTTTAATTTAGCTGTAGGTTTAAAGAATATTTATTTCTCATTAAAAACATACAGTCACTTACATGAGAAATTAACAATAAAAAAAAAAATTAGTGTGGGCAAAATACAAACAAGTGTTCAGCATTTCACAGCTACATGGCAAACAAATGGCTTCGTCTACGTATCAAATTTGGCTTATCTTAGGTACCTTATTGGAATCGTACATTATTCACAATGCTTGTGTTTAGAATAGGTATAAACGACGCGTACGCACAAAGCGAACGGCTGGTAAGGTACTGTTTCAACCGCCGGTTGCTTATTGGTCAGCTGTTTGAGACTTTATCTGCATAGGAATGAAAATGAAAATATAACAATAATATAATTTATTTAAAATGATTTAAAATATGTCTTTTTAGTTTGTTTTTAAAAATATTTAATGATTTTATGTTTTTTAATGCGTCTGGTAAATTATTATTATTTAGCTGTAGGTTACAGCCCAAAAAACTCTAAAATTTGTCTGCCACTGAATAAACTGCAATTTTTTTACTATGTTTTAAAGTGTTATTCCACACATAGGACAGAAAATACTAAACTTAAATTTAAAAAGCGTATAAAAATATTCCGTTCCTTCGAATTTGAATCCTGCAACATTTTTATACGCTTTTTAAATTTAAGTTTAGTATAAACTGCAATTTTTTTAAGAAATTATATGGAATTTAATTTATGAGAGAGTTAAAATGAATATTTCATATGTTATTGATTGTGATTTCTTTTAATCATCAGCATTTTATTTCTATCACAGTATATGGGAAATAGTCTAACAGCAGTAAGTGGAAGATCTATCCTAGAACCGGGCTGGGAAGGTGAAGTGCCAGTAATAGCCCACCACGGTACAGTGTTTCCCGGAGAGACAGTGCCAATGTTGCTCACAAACCCTCATGATGCTGAAATAATAACAAGAGCAATACAACAAGATAAACTTTTTTGTCTCTTATGTCCTGAGTAAGTTCAGCTAATGTACATATCAATTTTAAATTACCTTGAATATTAAATATACCTTTTACTTACAAGATCAGTGTAAATGATAAGATATTAGAACAAGTGAATGAGGTAGTATATCTGGGTAGTATGCTTAGCAGCGACGGAAGATACAGAATGGATGTGGAAAGGCATATTGCAGTCGGTAACAGAGTTAACAGGTTGGTACCGATGCTGTTATATGGCAGTGAAACGTGGGTATTACAGAAGAAAAATGTAAGAAAGATGTATACTGTAGAGATGTGATCACTTCGTCGGATATGCGGAGTCAGTTTAGCTGATCGCATACCCAATGAAGAGATACACAGAATGGTAGGTACTAGCGTGGATGTCACAGTGAGAATGAAGAAGAACATGCTCAGGTGGTTTGGGCACGTCAAGCGAATGAGTGAAGAAAGAATGGCAAAAAAGATTTATGAAGGAAAAGTGAGTGGTAAGATAGAGAGGTTATCTGAAGTGACCTTCGATAACATAGTATCGACGATACTGGAGGAAGGTCATTTAAAAAGCATGAGAGGAGCACTTCCGGAGGGCATGTATGAAGAGGTTGATGACAGTGGACGAAGGGAAAGACGTTTGCCGAGACCGTAGCGTTCTGTCTACCTACCCCTCTAAGAATATAGTGTGAAGCTATGAGATGAGATGAAACCTTTAACGTGTGTTTTCACATATAAAGTCAAATGAAAATTATTAAAAAAAAACAGTGTGACAAATATCATATTTTAAGTGCTCTAGGTAATTCTACATTAGCGGTTAAAATTCAACCCACTGGGGGTACAGTGGGTTAAACTTCCATCTAAACAATTGTGTTATGTAATACTTAATTTAACTTAGCTACACCTGTATCCCTAGAGGGGTAATCAGCCTCATACGATCTCGGCATACTTCTGTCGCCTCGGCCACTCATCAACCTCTTCATACAGGCCCCCAGTTCAAAAGATCACATCTCACAGTGTCCATATTTCAAGCAAAAAATTTAATTTTGAATGAAATATTGTTGTGAATGTTATTGTCGTTGTCTGTCCCAGCGAGACGGGCACGCTGGTGTCGGGGTACGGCGTGCTGTGCGAGGTGTTCGAGGCGGGCGCGCGCGGCGGCGCGGACGGCGCGCTGTCGTTCAAGGCGCGCGCCACGCACCGCGTGCGCTGCCCGCGCCTGCGCCGCGCGCCGCGCACCTGTACGCGCGCATGCGCCCCGCCGCCGTGCGCGTGCTGCCCGAGCTGCGGCGCGCCGACCGCTGCGCCTGGCGCGCCTGGCCGGCCTGGCGGCGCGCCACCCGCGCGCGCGCCGCCTCGACGCCGCGCTCACGCCCTGGCCGCCCTTCGTGTACGACATGCTGGACTACCGCCGCCTGCGCGCGCACATCCAGGACTACTTCCGCACCATGGCGCTGGAGCACGTGCCCGAGGAGCCCGTGTCGCTGTCCTTCTGGACCGCCTCCAACCTGGCGCTGTCGGCGCGCGACCGCCTCGCGCTCTTCGTGGTGGACGACGCGCTGTTGCGGCTGCACATGGAGGTGCGCCTCATCACCAGGGTGAGTGTCCCCCGTCCGCCCCGTCCCCTGTCCCCCGTCCCCGTCCGCCGCCACGCTGACCGCACGCGCCGCTGTTACAGAAGAGTGTTCTGTGCTGCTCGTCGTGCGCCAACGAGATCGCGCGTCGGGAGCACATCTTCGCCATGTCCAGCGAGGGCGTGCACTCCAACTACACAAACTTAGGTATTACAACATTATACTATTACGATTACTATTATAAATTTGCAGAAAAAAATCACTTAAATATTTATAATTGGTGATTGACAGGTCGAAAGACTGATGGAATGGGTGATAGAGAAAATATTGTTATCCTAAATAACAGTTTCAGTTTATTGTTTTTTATCATTGTCTTGTTTAATTTTATCATCTATTTTATAAAAAAAAATATTATAGATTTTTTAAATAATCTATAATTAATCCTCTTGGAGTTGTTCAGCGTGACGATGAGCGAGTAAGTTTTGCGTGACAGGCGGGTACGTGCACGACCTCGTGACGGTGTCGCGCGCCGTCAACACGGAGCTGAGCGGCGCGCCGTCGGCCGAGTTCTCGTGGTTCCGGGCTACGCGTGGAGCATCGCGCTGTGCGCCGCCTGCACCGCGCACGTGGGCTGGCGCTTCGACGCGCAGCGCCGCGCCCTGCGCCCGCAGCGCTTCTACGGCCTCTGCCGCAACTACGTCACGCCGCGCTGCGACGGCGAGCGCACGCCCCCGTCGCCCCCGCCCCCGCCCC
>CM032408.1:116195-216413 GCA_019049475.1 Eueides isabella
CGGCCATGGCCTTGACTACGGCCGGCAGGGAAAGGTCGTCCCCTATGACGCCGCGCAATGCGCGACGTTGAGACGCCCAGGCTGGGCACACCTCCAGCGTGTGCTGGGCCGTCTCTTCGAGGCAGTCGCAGTGGTGGCAGCGGGTGTCGGGCTCCCTCCCAGCGACCCGACACAGATATCTCCCAAAGCAACCGTGCCCTGAGAGTACCTGTGTGGTGCGGAAGGTTAGGACGCCATGACGCCTCGCTAACCACTGGCGGAAAACTGGACGAACCGCCTCGATCGTCCTCTGGCCGGCGGTTGGTGTTGCCAGCCGGGACTCCCACTCTTTCATTGCGGCATCCCGCGCCTCCTCCTGTGGTGCTGACCTTGCCGAAGCCCCGGACGCAAGACTTCGACGTCGGCAATAGACCGACGCCAGAGCAATCGCGTCCAGGTCCCACGGCAGGACTCCTGCCAGCACACACGCCACCTCACCAGAGATGGTCCTGTACCCCCGTACCACCCTGATGGCCATCACCCTCTGCGCCCGCCGCAGCAGGGCGACGTTTTGCCGGTTCAGGGCGTCCGCCCACACGGGAGCACCGTACAGCGCCATCGATCGGACCACTCCGGTGTACAGCCGACGGCCCGAGGCGCGCGGCCCACTTACGTTGGGCAAAAGGCGCGCCAAGGCCCCCGCTGTCTTCAACAGCCTCGGGACCAGTCGTATAAAATGGTCCCGAAAGCTCCACCTGTTGTCCAAGACAAGTCCGAGGTACTTCAAGCTCCTCTTCACTCCAATCGTCACACCGCCGACGACGATGTGGGCCTCTGGTGTAGCGGCCCTCCTCGGAGCGTTGAAGTAGATTGCCTCAGACTTGTCTAGTGCAACCTCCAGACCCAGCCGCCGAATCCGCCCGACGACGTGAGCCACGCCAGCTGTCGCGAGCACTGCTGCCTCGCGATAGGTCCTCTGCTGCGCTAAGACCAACGTGTCATCAGCGTAGCAGAGGACCTTTACCCCCGGCAGGGGGCTGCCCCGAAGCACCCAGTCGTAACCGATGTTCCAGAGGATCGGACCCAGCACCGATCCCTGTGGAACACCGCACGACACCTCCCAAACTCCCCAGCCGGAGCTTCCAGGAAAGGTCACAGACCTCTCGGAGAGGTAAGCCCCGATGATGGGGCGCAGGTATGGAGGCACCCGATGGTAAATGAGTGCCTCATTGATGCAGGGCCAGGGCATGGAGTTGAAAGCGTTGGCGATTTCTAAAGACACCGCCAAGACTCCTTCGCCCCGAGCCACTGCGTCCTGCGCGTGGGACTTCACCTGCAGTATGGCATCCACCGTGGAGCGTCCACTTCGGAAGCCATACTGACTGTCCGAGAGGTTTGGACCTGTCCTCTCGAGGTGCTGCTGTAGCCTCCTCGCTACCGCCCTCTCGAAGAGCTTGGCGATCTCGCTCAACAGCACAATCGGCCTATAAGCCGAGGCTGACTCCGCCGGGCGCCCCTCCTTCTTGATGAGGACTAGTCTGCCTGTCTTCCACCACTGTGGAATTATGGCTTGAGCCAGACAGGCAGTAAATAGCCCTCGAATGCTTGGCCCCAAGATAGAATGGGCCAAAGCAACTACGCGCCCAGGAATGCCGTCGAGCCCTGGGGCGGTGGTTTTGCCCCGAGATCGCCTAACAGCCTCCTCCAGCTCTTCCTCCAGCACCTCTGGTACGACGCTCTCGTCCTCCTCCTCTTGCGCTGCAGGGCGGGCCATTGATGGAGGTGTAAAATTGGCCCGCTGCGGGAACAGAGACGACAGCACCCCTCGGAGAGTATCCGGCGGGAGTGTCTGCGTCAAAGGCGGGGCCCAAGTCCGGAGCTTGCCGCGCACCATCCGGTACGGTGTTCCGAACGGGTCCCGGTCTATCCCCGCGAGAGCTTCGTCGTGCGCCTCTCCTTTCGCACGACCGATCTCCTCCTGCAGCGCTTTCTTCGCCTCGACGTAGGCGCAGTACAGCCGGTCCTCCTCCTCCTGCTGCCGGCGTGCCCGCCTGCGATAGTGCGTGTAAAGGCGTCTCGCCTCAATGCAGATGTTGCGCAATTGAGCGATCTCACCCGACCACCAGTACACTTGCCGCCGTTGAGGGCGGCGCCCGGAGCGGGGCATTGACGCGTCGCAGATACGCGTCATTGCCCTCTGCGCCCAGTTTGCGGCGTCTTCTGCAGACGCCAAGCTCTGGGGCAGCCAGGCTTGCACTATCGCAGCTTCCTCCAGAAGTCCCTTGTCGAGGCACCTCAGTTGCCACCGCGGTCCGTCCTCTCGCGAGGTGCGACCTACAGCTGACGGCACCGTCGGATGAGTGGAGATCTCGAATTGGATGTAGAGGTGGTCCGAGAGAGTCTCCACACCATCCAACACTCGCCAACCGTGAACACGGCGCGCTAGGGCCGGGCTCGCGAACGTTACGTCCACCACGGACCCGCCCAGCCTTCGCACGCAGGTGTTGGTCGTCCCCCGATTGAGGACAGACAAACCAGAGGCAACTACCCACTCCGAGAGCGTCGGACCACGCTCAGTCGTCGTTGCAGAGCCCCAAACGCTCGACTTCGCGTTCAGGTCCCCCGCCACCAGCACCTCCGCCGGACGATGTCGGTCTATCATTTCCCCCAAGCGGATTAAGAACTCTTCAAACTCCGCAAGAGTTCGATTGGGGGAAAAGTAGACACCGACGGCAACTAGATCGCCGTCAAGTGCCGCGACGCATCCCGCACCCTTCTCTACTCGTGAGAAAGGCGGGGAGCCCGCAGCTACCTGGGTGATAATAGCCACCACCCCGGTGTTGTCTGCGACCCAGTTATCACGTGCGGGGACACTGTAGGGCTCCGCAACAACCGCCACCTGAATAGACCACTGCGCCAGGCTTTGGACCAATAAGTCTTGGGCCCGGGCGGAGTGATTAATAGTCGCCGGCAACACACGGAGAGCCATTATTTGGTGTCCATGTGTTGCACCTCCTCTTGCCTGGCTGGGGCATTTGGATTAGCCACCGCTGGCTCCCTTACTCCCTTCCGGCCTTCCCTCCTCTTCCTCGAGGTGCCGGCCCTGGCGCATGCAGCGCTTCCCACCTTGTGGTCTGCAGGCTGTCCTGCCGCCTCGCAGACCGGGCAGTGAGGTGCCGCCGAGCACTGGTGTTGCTTGTGCCCGGCTTGGCCGCACCTGAAGCATTGCTGGCTCCTGTCCTGCGCACTGCTGCACTTCGCTGCCACATGGCCAACGTCGTGGCAACGGAAACAACGCCGGACTCGCTGTTGCAGCAGTTGCACCCGCGCCGACACGAAGCCCACAAGGAGCCGCGAACCACTGACCTTTTTGGCCGCTGCAATAGGGCAGCGGACCCAGGCTGTGCCTAAGCCGTTGCGGTCCTGCCGGATCTCGCCCACCTTTACAGATCCGACATCGCAGCCTGCGACTCGGCTCACTGCGTGCGCCACCTCCTCTGAAGTCGCAGAGTCGTCTAGGCCACTGACCCTCAACTCTGCACTCTTCACTGGTCTTGCGACCAGCACGTCACTCGCGTCGAACACCATCCGCAGCCGTTGGGCGAGGGCATCCGCCTTTTCACCGCTATTGGTGCCAGGTAACTCCAGAACCCTGGCACCAGTAGAGGCGACCCTGAGCCGCACGTCCTGTATACCCAAATCGACCAACTTCACGGCTTGGTTGAATTGGGTAAGAACGACTCGGTAGGATATCTCCTTCTGGGCGGCGGCCGGCTGTAAAGTGAGTGTCACAGCCGCCGATCGTGGCGGACGCAGCTTTGGGCGGCTAGCAGTTTTTGCCTTCTGCATTGTCTGCTTAGCCTGGGCTACTGTCGTCTTCGATTTCCCCTTTCGCACGACGACGCTCCAACCCTCGGTCAACTGAGCCGGGGCAGGAGGCAGAGGACGTGGCTCCACTGGCGTCGCTTTTGAGGATTTCTTTGGCGTTTTGTTTTGCTTCCCCTTTTGTTTTGTTGGTGCCTGCTTCTGCTTCGGACCCGGGTTTGCGGGCGCCACCAGGGTGGCCACAGTAGGCTCCGCCACTACCCCTAGGACGGCTGCCTGGCGCTTTCTGTCCGCCGCCAACGGAGGGCGTACTGGCTTAGCCGGAAGAAGCCTGTCCTCCAGCGCCGCCAGCCGCGTGTTCAGCAATGTGCTCACCTGCACCATCACTGAACGAGCCACGTCCTCCTTCCTCTTGGGTTCCCGCCTCACGGCTCTAGAGCGCTCGAGGTCAGCTCTCATAAGAGCTATTTCCTTCCGCAGCTCAGTGACCTCTTCAGTTAGGCGGGTGTTCGTCGCACGTAACTGAGTCACCTCCTCGTTGGCAGTCTTGTTTGCCAAGATCTCCACAGCCGTATTTATAGCGCCAGCGGCCTCCTTAAGGGCTTTTGTAAAAGTGCCCTTAAGGTTGCCGGACCTGCTGTACACTTTATTAATTATGGCCAGGCTACTGTTCCCTTGGTGCTGAAGATCTTAAACTAATGGGCCTTTTGGCCGTAAGCCTGGGGCGTCTGAGAGCCTGGAGTTTGCTCTCTTCACCGTATCTGCTATAGCGGCCACTTCTTGTTCCGCATCGAGTCGGAGTACTTGACGCCTGACCGCAGTCGCTTTGACTTTCGGCCTGTCCCTCGTCTCCTCAGTCCCCGAAGAGCCAGAGTTGATGTCCCTACTTCTGGGTCTCTTCCGATACTTCCGTGCCTCAGTTCCCACGTTTGACCTCTGTGATCCCATTGAGATACAGCTCTCTGCCTCCGATTCCGAGGCCGCCCAGAAGCGACCCCGAGAAGATGTCGACATCGAACGAGATCTCCCGCTAGTGACCGAAGCGCATTCCGCCAGGTCCAGCCGCTCGAGTACTACCTTAGCACTCTTGAGCGCAATTCCTCCACAATTAGGCACAGATGCCTCAACTACGCCCATCTCGGGCACCACCACTGCTCCAACCTCCTCGGCCACTAGAACCACTCCGTCCTCTCCGGCCACTGCAACAACTCCGCCCCTCTCGGGCCCCACCTCGACGCCGCCTTCTGCAGCCACCACACACTCTCCGCCCTTCTCGGGCCCCTCACCCGCAACACACCGGTAGTCTTCGCCCCCCGCAGATTCATGGGGCTTGCGTGCCGTAGCACGGAGGGATTCTCCAGACTGGCTGGTACCCTCCTGCGGTATGAAAGAATTCTGGCTTACCGACATGTTGTTGGTTTGCTGATCCACAGCTTTGGCTTTTCTGTCGGGGTGTGCTCCCCTAGGCCGTGTCAATAACGATGGACTAAAGGCACGCCCATGCCTCGCTGGTTTTGGTCCGCGCCGGGAATAACTCCCGGTCCACTCGCCCGCGAGAGCGAGTGGTTTCCCCTATCCGCCACCTGGGGACGCGCCCAGTAGGAGGACCAGCAACTCCCTTGGGAACCTAACCTAACCTAACCTAACCTAACCTAACCTAACCTAACCTAACCTAACCTAACCTAACCTAACCTAACCTAACCTAACCTAACCTAACCTAACCTAACCTAACCTAACCTAACCTAACCTAACCTAACCTAACCTAACCTAACCTAACCTAACCTAACCGATACAAATTGAATTTTTCAAAACATCTTACATAAGGCTGAAACTTATAAACACAGTAGATCCGACTCAATAAGTAATAGAAACACTAAAATTAACTTATTTAATAATATTTTGACACCTGAAAATCAGCCTGAAATTTTGACTTATAAAACTTTAAAAAATTTATTAAACCGACTTACCTCACTTCGATTGAGGGTTTATTGGTATCGTTGCGTAGGTCCTCTCGCGCCGTACCTATCCAAATTTTTTCCAAATTTTTTTTTTTTTTCCAATTTTTTTGACATATTTTCGCGCCTTTTACACGCGAAAATCACTGAAAAATTCAATTTTTCTAAATTTTTAAGTGCACACCCCCCTCCCCCCTCTGACGTTCCTTGACCGTTTCGAAGGCCTTGCGGAGCCCGAACGTTGGACACCAGTTTCGCGCCGATCGGAGCAGTAGAAACTGAAAAAAGGCCCCCCCACCACACCCTATATTTTCCAGGTAGGTAAAGGTGGTCTGACCTCGGAGAATTTTTTGACTTTTATATATATTGACTTAGCAAATTTAGCTATATTCTGGATTAGGAACGCCTAGAAAAATAGTTAATAAAATATACACGGACTGCCAGTGGCTTTTTACACCACTGACTCTAAATAATTAGTTATATTTGGTACTTTTACCAAATAAATAATATTTATATTTTAAACTTTAATTATTAACATTCTTATTTTAAAACTGTATTTATTCTAATTTTTACATTGTATTTATTTGAATTGTAATTTAATAATTATTTTAATTTGAATTCTAATTTAATTGTATTTTATTGTATTTTAACTTAACTATTTTTACTTTTACTATTTTAACTCTAATTTATTCCAATTTCATGCAAAATACCTAGTCTAATAACATACTTTAATAAACAAGAGTAAAATCTATCTATATATATCTCTTTTTAAAAAATATTTATTCCCATTTTAACCTTCTTGACACGGTAGGCCTGGAGGGGAAATTCAGATTTTCGGTAGAAAATCTTTTAGTTCCCCTCACTCTATATATCTTTTCTTCTTCTTTCCCATTTACTCTGGTTTATTCTAATCCGACAGTAGTGGCTCTTTACACCACTGACTGCCAAGAGTACGACTAGGTACCATACACAACTTACGGGCACTTTACACCCAATTTTACGTTTTAACGCGCACCTCCACATAATGTTTAGGACCCCATCAGTCAAGCCTGCTGCCCACCAAATTGACCTCACCCTCGTCAGGGGGACCAGGCTGGAGTTCAGCCCCGAGGGTGAGGAAGAAACCAAGAGGACATACAAAGATAGAACGTCGGAAGCGAAGGCCTGCCTTATGAGCGCCAAACTTCTTCTAAATAACTCCCGCAATCTCAAATCAGATATAAAAGCCGGTGTTATAAAGGCCCTAGAGCGCTTATACGCACTAGTAAAAGAGCTAGAGGGTGAGCCTAGCGCTAATAACGAAGCTCAAAAAAAAACAGCCCGAGTGCAAAGAGCAGGGAGACCTCTCGAGAAAGATCGAGGAGCACTCGCGGCTGTTGGCCGATAACACCGAGCAAATGCGGGAGCTAAGATTGGCGCTCGACAAAAAGGCCACCTCTTCACCCACAAATCCTCCCTCATCCTACGCTACTGTCACCGCAAACGCGCAGACTGCCAAACCGGTGCGACCATCCCTGCACTCGATCATCGTCTCCTCCGAGGATGTATTAGAGACAGGGGAGGAGGTACTGGAGCGGATGCGCAAAGCGGTGGATGCCAAGGAGGGGTGGATAAAAGTGGAGAGAGTACGAAAGGCCAAAGGCAGTAAAATTGTCCTCGGGTGCGCAACCGCAGAGGACCGGGAGAAGGCCAGGCAACGACTTGAGTCTGGTCGCCTTCGTGTCGAGAACGTCGAGAACCGGGACCCCATGATCGTCCTGAGAGACCTGCTGAGCGTCAACTCTGATGAGGAGGTGCTCGGGGCTCTCAGGAAGCAGAATGGGGAGGTCTTCGGTGATCTCGCCAAGGAGGACGATCGGATTCAGGTCAAATTCCGCAAAAAGGCAAGGAACCCTCACACGAGCCACCTGGTTCTGTCGGTCTCCCCCATAATATGGAGGAGAGCGACAGACCTAGGAGCGCTCCGAGTGGACCTGCAGCGTGTCAGGGTCTTGGACCAATCTCCCCTAGTGCAGTGCTCCCGGTGCCTGGCATACGGCCACACCAGGAGGCTCTGCACAGAGAAGACAGACGTCTGCAGCCACTGTGGGGGCCAGCACCTTAAAGCGGAATGTGATCTCGCGGCGACTACCCACCCTACGTGTAGGAACTGTACCAAGGCGAAACACAGCCGCGTAGATCACAATGCCTTCAGTGACGAATGCCCGGTCCGAAAGCGGTGGGATTCGCTGGCCCGCTCCACGGTAGCATACTGCTAAAGGTGGAGCGGAGGACAAGCACTTAAGACAAGGTAAAGTCACTGTGCCTGAGAGCCAACACATGGGGGCGCATACGGGCTTGAAACTCATTTGCTCACATAATAGCGTGGAATTTCAAACCATATGTAGAATCATGGGGTTGGCACCCTTGGACAGAGCACGGAAACCTGGAAGTCCTGGAATAGACAGACAGACAGAAACTACAAATCTAACAGCCATAAATCAAACTAGCTCCAACCCCAAACGCAATATATAAGCTGAAAAAATAGTTCTTTCAGACCAGAATAAGTCACTGAAAAATTCTGGATATAGGTGTATCCGTGGCTGGGGCTAGATAGCACAGAAAAGGAAACAAAAGAAATAAATAAAATATTGTAAAATTAAAAATTAAAAGTCAAATATGTAAAAATAAAATGAATAGTAAAAATAGATTTGTATGTACATAAAAGAAGTAATCAAATAAATAAATAAATAAATAAGAAACAACAAAGTGCATGTCCATAGGAAATGAAATAGAAAAAACAACAACTAGATAGTACAAAAAAAAAGGAAACAAAATAAATGAATAAAATACAGTAATATTGAACATTAAAAGCCAGAAATGTAAAATTAAAATGAATAGTAAAAATAGATATGTATGTACAAAAAAGAAGTAATTAAAAATAAATATATAAATAAGAAACAACAAAGTACACGTCCATAGGAACAAAATAGAAAAAACAACAATGAAAACTAAATAAAGATACACAAAAATATAAAATTATAAAATAAAAGGGTCATATAACATTTCAAGGCAAACAAAGTCTCCGTTGACCATGATGGAGGTTGCAAGTATTAAAAAAAAATAAAAAAAAAAAAAAAAAACCTAACCTAACCTAACCTAACCTAACAACAATACATTGAGGCACACAGCACCTAAAGAAGGATTGTGATCTCGTGGCGGCTACCTACCCTACTTGCAAAAACTGCGTCAGGGCTAGCCGCACGGATCACAACGCCTTCAGCGATGATTGCCCGGTCCGCAGGCGGTGGGACTCGCTGGCCCGCTCCACGATAGCATATTGCTAAAGGTGGAGCGGAGGACAAGCACATAACACAGGGCGGGGCTACTGTGCTTGAGAGCCACCACATGGCGAAACATATACGTCTGAAATTCATTAGCACAGATCTTTTGGGCAGAACTTCAGACTATATGCAGGGCCATGGGACCGGCTCCCATGGGCAAAGATATGACCCACAAAACAAAATAAAAATGGGAAACTATAAATTTAACTGGCTTCAACCCGAAGAAAAATTAGAAGTGAAAAATGAAATTTTCAGACCAGAATTGGGATACAGAACGATTCTGGACAAATATTAATGTGTTCTGGACAAATATTAATGTGTGTTCGGAGCGAAAAATAAGATAAATTTCCATTCACAAATGAACAATAAATAGTAGAAAAAAAGCAGTATACATAGAGAAATTGATAATTAAAACGGAAAATAAAAATAAGAAATAAAAAGTGCTAAGTCCAGACAATTAAACAAATTAGTAATAGATAATAATAATGACGAAAATATACATAGATAAAGTAAAATATAGATTATAATAATTATACGTGTTTGTATCCAGGCCAAGTCTATATATATAAGAGATAAAATTTTGAAATCCCATAATAAAATCAAAGCTACATGGGATGCTATTACGATTACAACTGGGAGATCTAGAGCTGTCAGTGAACCCATCAAGTTAAATATTAATAACGTCATATTAGAATCGGACTCGGAAGTGGCAAATGCTTTTGAGAAGTTTTTCTCAGAAGCACCAGTTAAAGTAACTTGTTTACTGCCATCATCTCCCTCTCACGCAGTATCCATATTAAAAAAACATGTAGTTAAATCAAAACATAAATTCGTTTTTAAGCATGTATCACCAGATGAGATTGTTAAAGTATTCAAGTCTTAATTTAAAGAAAACTGGTAATTTATGGGATATGTCAGTAAAATTGCTTGGTACTATTATAAGTAGTATTGCTCCTTACCTCGCGTATGTTTTTAATAGATGTATAGAAACCAGTACTTTTCCAGACTTAATGAAATATAGTAAAATAGTACCGCTTTTCAAAAACGGAGATAGACTTGATCCTGGAAACTACAGACCAATATCGATTTTACCATCATTAAGCAAAATATTTGAAAAAATATTTTTTGACCAGATTTCACTATTTATACATAGAAACAATTCTATACATAGTGAGCAATATGGTTTCACCAAAGGCCAAAGTCAACGACAGATGCGGGTGCTGCACTTCTCAAGCACATCTATGACGCATGGGAGAGATCGCAAAATGTAGTTGGAGTGTTTTGCGATCTATCCAAAGCCTTTGATTGTGTAGACCATGAAACTTTGCTATTAAAACTTTCTCACTACGGCATACAGGACGCAGCTCTTGACCTTGTTGCCTCGTATTTAACTCAAAGAATCCAGAAGGTTAATATAAATAATATAAAATCGTCTGGATCTCCTCTAAGAGTGGGCGTTCCACAAGGTTCTATTCTCGGTCCCCTTTTATTTTTGTTATATATAAACGATTTACCATTTTATGCAAAGAATTTATGCGACATTGTACTATTCGCTGATGATACTTCTCTAATATTTAAGATTGACAGAAGTAAAGTTAACTTTGACGAAGTGAATATTGCTTTGTCGCATATTATTCATTGGTTTGACGTAAATAACCTTATGTTAAATGCAAAAAAAAACTAAATGTATACAATTTTCGTTACCTAACGTTAGAAAACAAAATTTTTGTCTTACTATTAAAGGTGAAACTGTCGAGGTGACGGAATCAACGGTGTTTTTAGGTATAACTATAGATTCCAAGCTTCAGTGGAATTCCCATCTTGCAACACTCGCAGATAAACTCAGCAAAGCCGCGTTCGCAGTTAAAAAAGTAAGGCAAATTACGGACATTAATACTGCCCGACTAGTTTATTTTAGTTATTTTCATAGTATTCTTTCTTATGGGATGCTAATATGGGGCAGCGCTGCCGATATTAATTCAATATTTATACTGCAAAAAAGAGCCGAATGATCTATTTATAATCTTAAAGCTCGAGATTCTCTGCGAGATGTTTTGTCACACGATTGGGACGAGAAACAAGGACAAACTTGTGACGCCTAGTTATCGCCTCCAAAAAGTAAATAAGTCATTTATGGGTCTGAGTATACGTATGTACAATAGTATTCCGCAGTGTATTTTGAATTTGCCACTAGAGAAGTTTAAAGTAAATGTTAAAGTAATGTTAATTAAGAAAGCGTACTACACTGTCGAAGAATATTTGAATGATAAAAATGTATTTAATTAAGGTCATTTTAAATTTCATGCAGGATAATCACTATTGTATTAAACAATGAATTTGTGACTTTATTCGATATTGAAAAGAGCAACTGTTGAGTTTCTTGCCGGCTCTTCTCAGCAGAACTGCATTCCGAGCCGGTGGTAATTTTATGTTGTGACGATTCAAAAGTGCTTGCTAAAGCCTATTTGAATAAAGAATATTTTGAATTTGAATTTGAATTTATACACAAGTGTTTAATTTACTTGTATAATAAACAAATAATATTAAGAGTCTTAAAACATATCCGTGGCAAACAAAGTCTCCGTTTACCATGATGGAGGTTGCTAGTTAATAACAATAAAAAAAATAAAAAACCTAGCCTAACCTAACCTAGGGAACCCGGGAACCTAGTGTTAAGACACTCCGTTCCATGTTGAGTGGCGGAACTCAACGCCGCGGGTTGCCTTATAACCAGAGCGTAAAAAAACTAATAGCAGTCGTGGGACTGCCGATAGAAGTGAAAACGGAACTATTAAGTTGAGAGTAATTAAAGCTATATGCAAAAATTATATGGATTTTTTTATGTTTTATTTATTAGTTACATATGATGGGTTAAACAAATCATGAACAAAATATAAATACAAAGTGGTTGAAAAAATAATTAATATACAATTATCTTAATTATACATAGTATTTATATTTACACGAATTTCAATGAATTCAAGTTTGAACATTATTTTCATTATTTACATCGTTGTCGTGACTCACAAAATTATACTTATCCAAAAAGCGTCCAACGCGCACATAATACAGTCAGAAATAGTCGATGTATTAGTGTATACTAGCGCACGCGCAGTAGCCTGTGTACACACACAGGCTACTGCGCGCGCGCTAGTCTGGGTCTCCATAGCTATAGATATACTATTATCATTAGCATGTCGGTGACGCGTACCGAGGATTTTACCCTCTACCAAAATGCTCAACGCGCCTAAAGAAGTTTTCACTTCAAAAAAAAAACATTAAATATTTAAATTGAAAATAATAAATGTTTCATTTCCTCAACTGGGGATCGAACGTAGAACCTATCGGTTACAGTCACACTCTTGTGCCGCTGTGCCACGACAGGCCTCAATTATATCATAATTTTATCAATATATCAATCACTTTTTGAATTTTATACAAATTGTAATTAATTTTTAGTGAATTACCAAATGATATTTGATGTTTTATTCTAACTTAAGTTATATTGATAAACACTTTTAATAAATAAAAAAAATAAATAAAAAAAAAAAATGCACTGAATAAATAATAACTAAAGGACTTACAAAGATTCTGATTACGTCAGAGGGACGAGCAATAAAAAAAAACTAACCTTTTTTTTTGTTTACCCGGAGTAATCTGCTTACAGATACCTCCTCAAGCGGGGACTTGAGAAGATTATGCGGGGTTGGGACGACTGTCCCTGAAGGAGACAGTCTAAAAGATACTACTTCAGAAGGAAGTAGCCCGACCCGCTAAACCATCCGGGGTGTTGCTCTACTCTGCAATGAGGACGAGGTCACGGGATATGAGAAGCGCTCCGCAACCCTGTCAGCAGCTATCTACAAACGGAACCTCTCCCGGGGGAGCAACTTGATACATCCCCCTCTCTACGCTTAGTGTCGCCCAAGAAAACAAAAGGCGCGCACCAGCACTGGCCTCTAAGTGGGCAGAAGAATCACGGACTCTGCGAATACCGTGACGGCCTTCCACTCGTGCTCGCCACTGACCATGGCCCGCACTAACACCGGCAATGACCGCGGTTAAAACGGCGCGGTGATTTTCCCAAGCAGCAGACTTGGCGAATGTGCCGCGCCGAGTCTTCCAGTCCATCTTCACGGTGATGACACGTCGCTGTTGGTTCTCTATGTACCACCCGACACAGATACTTTCCAAAGCATCCGTGCCCAGTCAGCAACTGTGTCAGGCGGTATTTGAGAGGTCCAAACTTACGAACAACCCATTCCCTAAGTATGGGCCGGATCGCAGTCACTAACTCATGACTAGCTCCTGGGTTACCACACCTCTCCGTCCACACCTGCAGAACTTCCGCGCTTGCGTCTGCTCGCCCCATTTTTTTTTTTTATGGAAGAGACGGCAAACGAGCGTACGGGTCACCTGGTGGTAAGTGATCACCGTCGCCCACGGCCCCGAGTAACTCCAGAAGAGCTACAGGGGCGTTGCAGTCTTTTAAGGTGGATGGGCACCGGGGCCCGGCATTACCTAATGCGAAACGCAGTGGCCAAAGCCACTACTTAACGCCGGTCTTAAATGCCGGGGGTGGTAACAATCCGGTCGAGTCTGCCCATGCGTGTTGCCATTACTGGCAACGTGACTCTACCACACGCACTTTAGTCGCCTCTTACGACACCATCAGTACCAGGGTGATCCTATTCTAAGCCGGGATCACTCGGCAGATCCCCCATCTCGATTACTCCCTGTGGCGGGTCATCACCACGCAAAAAAAACGGCGCCGGTACACTGCCGTGCCGTGAGAACCAAGGCGACATGCCAGCCAACATGCATGCCCCCTCAAAAGACACCGTCCGGTATGCCCGAGCCACTCGCTGTGCCATGGTCCGCTGTGGACGTCGCAGTAGGGCCGCAGTTTGGCGACTGAGAGTGCCAGCCCATATGGACGCACCGTACAGTGCCATGGAGCGTACCACATTCACGTACAAGCGCCGGCACGCACCGCCAGGCCCATCAACATTGGGAAGAATTCTACCCAAACTTCCGGCAGCAGCCATTAACCTCGGGGCCAAGCGTCGGAAGTGCTCATGAAAGGCCCATTTATTGTCGAGGACAAGACCAAAATACCTCATACTTGACCCGACAACTATGGACGTGTCACCTACAACATAGTTGCTTTTTTTAGGAGGTCCTTTACGCGGTCCATGAAATGTCATGGCTTCCGACTTATGCAGCGCCACTTCTAAGCCAAGTGTCCTAATACGCTGCACTACTTGCGCCACGCTAACTGTAGCCAACAAAGCTGCTCGCGGTAGCTAATGTCACGGGCCGTAACCAGGGTGTCATCCGCATAGCACGTTACGCTGACACCCCGGGTATTGATTCCTCGTAGCACCCAGTCATAGCCGATGTTCCACAAGACGGGCCCGAGAACAGACTCCTGCGGAATACCACATGACATTTTCCACCTGGCCCAACCGCCGTGCCTCGTCAGATAGGCGATTTCCCGATCTGCAAAGTAGTCTGCAACCAAGTTTCGAATATACAGTGGCACGTTGTGATACTGTAACGCCACCATGATCGTTTCCCAGGACAGGGTGTTAAACGCATTAGAGATATCCAAAGAGACCGCCAGTAACACCCCGCCTCGAGAAACCGCCTTCTCTGCTAACTTTTTTACCCGCTCAATCGCTTCGATAGTTGATCGACCCCAAACTGCGTTTTGTGCAGTCCTGGTGACATGGACTGCACGAGGCGAGCAGAAAGCACTCGCTCAAAGAGCTTGCTCACGTCATTCAGCAATACAATTGGGCGATACGCCGAGGGTACATCCGCCGGCCTACCAACTTTCTTAAGAAGCACAAGCTTTCCCGTCTTCCACGACCTGGGAAATGTCCCACGGGCAAGGCATAAAGTGAAGAGCTCTCTCACCCACTCTCCAATCTCTCTGAGTACTATTGCCAATAAACGCTTTGGCACACCGTCCAGACCTGGGGCTGTTTTTTTTTGCTCGAAGTTTCCGCGCTGCTACCTGCATTTCCGCATCATTCACCGGTGGAATCTCAGCCAGCTCGTTCCGATCAGTGGCCAAAACCATTTGTGGTGGGTGCCACACATCCCTTCGGGGAAACAACACTTCGACCACCTCCTATAAGAACTGAGGCTGCAGGTTTGTAGTAACTGATGGATTCCATGCCCTAAGCTTTGCTTTTACAGCTTTATAGGGTCTGCCCCACGGATTCCTGTTAAGCGAATAAAGCCATTCAACCCACGACGCTTCATTTGCTTCACTTATGCCCACTTCAAGGGCCTGGCGTGCGGATTGATAGCGTTTGTAAAGCACATCCTCTACGTCTCTGTTTCTAATCCTTCTTCTTCGCGTACGGCTTAGCTCTTGGCATAGAGGAGTCACAAACCCGCGCAAGTGCCTCTCCAAACTTCGTGGCCTCGACATTTGCGTCTACTGGGGTTCGTAAACCTCTACTATGGCGGCCTCTTTGGCGACCTCTATATTCAGCCGACCTAACACCCACCTTCGACCACCACCTACAACTATCCTACCCGATGCGGGTTGCGACGTGGCCACCTGGAATCGTATGTATCGATGGTCTAAGAGGGTTTCTTTTTTGATGTGAAACATCTATAGGATCACTTGTAAACCGAATTGTTGGCGTGGCGACGCTTGCCATTGCTATCTATACTAATATTATAAAGAGGAAACCTTTGTATTTTTGTATGTTTGTACTGGAACGATTTCAAAATTTCTTTTACGATTGCTTAGAGGGACTCTTCCGAATCCGTATAGGCTATATTTTATCCCGAAAAATAGATAGGATTTTTCGTGGTAGTGAAAATTGTGGAGTAAGTCGACGAAAAAACTGCCGTATGTTAGCGATTCTCGGGAACGCTGCCTAAATGGTTAGAGATGTATGGTTGATTTGTATAGAAAAGTTGTAGAACTCAATAATGCCTTCAAAAAAGTCCGCGATAGTATAAACCAAACATTTATATTTTAGCCATTATAACCAATTTTCCATAGAATAAAAGTAATTAAAATTATTAGCCTAAGTTTATTGATCATATTATCGTCGAATATTAATCCTTATCCAAATAAATTATTTACTGAGCAAGATTGTTTCAATAGCTATAAGTAACTTTTTATTTTATTCTAATCGGACAATCCATTCAAAAGATATTACGAATTTAAAATTGTAATTGATATTAAAATGAATGATGGCTGCCGGCCGATATATGTCGCACGGCAAAACAGCAAGGGGAGGTGGGTGCACATCTATGAAGCAGGTTGCCTCGTATTTCTCATTAGGCTATATTTAATTCCTGTAATAATATTATCTTTTATGCATATTACTTGTACATACACGATGTTTCACATCTGCCAGGCGTCCCATGACGGCTATTTTTTTTTTCGGTGGGTAAGTGCCAAAAAGTAAATACGTTTTTAAGTAGCTCTTAAATAAATTTTGGTAGAAAAATAGTTTTTTATAATTTACAAGTGAAAGTATTTACAAATAAGTGATGTGTTAACATTCACTAACCTGCCAGCTGTTATTCGTGCAATAATAACCACTTTAAAACTTACATATAGTTTTCTATAACCGAGTGTTTCAAAATTCTACTGAAACAACATGGAAGCTATCAAACAGTCCATACAAGGAACTAAGTGACATTACCCGATGTCAGTGCCTAGGTGTCGTAACATCTGAGAAGCCAAGACCTATACTGGTGAAATTTCGAAAGTTATCAGTGCGAAATCAAATTTGGTATTCTAAAACCAATTTGAAAAACACTGGCTTTACTCTCTCGGAATTCCTTACAAAATCCAGGCATGAGACCTTCATGGCAGCCCGGAAACGCTTTGGTATAAAAAAATGTTGGACGGAGGAGGGCTATATTATAGTTATTGCGCAGAATTGGAAGCGTCACACTATTTCTACGTGCATTGAGCTGGACAATATCCACAACACAGCTGAAGTTCAACACAAAGCACCCACTGCAAGCTCAACTGCTAGTGACTCCAGGACAAAGCCAGTGATGCAAGCCTCGCGAACGAAGAGAATTGTTAAAAAGTAAACATCTCCCTTTGTCATATTTTCTCTCAATTACTGTAATCAACTCATGTTTACCAGTATTCATCATAACTTAAGTGCTAGTATCCTATAAAACCATTAATATTGATGTAAACTAATCATTTATTCACAATTTTAGAAAGATTATAATATTTATTAATTGTAATGTTTACTTCATGATACTGACATTCTGACAGATTGACATCTAACTAGATTTGTTATTGTTAATGGTCAAAACAGCTTATATATGTCACAGATAGTATAAGCCGTCAAACATCTCTTTGTACGATAAGTTCTATATTGTAGATTTAATTTGTTCTATTTGTACAAATTGCTTTATTTAACTTTTTTCTCTTTTTTGTTCTCATTAATTTTGTGTATAAGTTTTTTAGTTATTTTATATTTTTTTCTCTTTTATCAAAAGTGAATGCTGGCAGGCGTGTGATGCAAATTAATCAATTTTATTATTAAGTTTGCTAATTATGTAAAATTATATTATATATTTATATATATACTTAATTACTTTGATCACTAATATTAGTTACTATACTTAATTAATTCTTAAACTGGTTTGAAGGTTTTTTTTTAGTATATTTAATTATCTATTTAATTTTTACTTATCTATTATTTAAAATATATACTATATAGTATTACATATTTGTATTTATTGTATATATACATATCTATAATTTTTTAGGTACTGTATTTTTAAACTATATAATGCTTAATACCACAAATACAAATAGCGAAAACTCTGATGATGATATATTCTCTCAATATACGTCCATGTCGTCTGATGACAGTTTTCACAGCGCTTCCTCTCTACTCAATACCGTATTGGAAGCCACTTTTATTAATTCTAAAAAACAATTTAATGTAGTACTCATAAATGCACAAAGCATTCCCGCACACTATCCTGATCTTTTGGCTTCCTTTGATGTCAATAACGTTCATGCTGTTTTAGTCTCTGAAACTTTCCTTAAGCCATGCTTACCATCAACATCCTATGCACTACCTGGCTTCCATTTAATACGTAACGATCGTACAGGCAAGGGTGGTGGCGGTGTAGCCATTTATCTGCGTAGCCACATACCATTCTCAATTTTTGACAAATCTCCCGCATTGTACTCAAATACTTCTGAACATACTTTTATCGAAGTCATATTTGGTACTTTAAAGCTTTTGTTAAGAGTATTTTACAGCCCTTCGCTTCACATTAATTATTTTGATACCTTCGAAACCTTATTAGACAAGTATGTACCAAATGTCGATCACACAATTATAATGGGGGATTTTAATACGTGTATAATAAAAAATGACTCACGAGCTAAGCGATTAAAAAATATAATTAATAGTGCAAACCTTAACCTCCTACCTACCTGTGCTACCCATTTTTTCCCAAATACAACTCCATCTCAGCTGGACTTAATGATCGTTTCTTCCCATGAACGAGTCGTCAGTTTTGGTCAATTATGTACGGAAGCATTCTCTTATCACGACCTGGTCTATTTAACATATAAAATTCGCCCGCCAAAAATTAAACCGACGGTCATCATGCGTAGAAGTTTTAAAAATTTCAAAAAAGACGAATTTATGGAAAGCTTAAGCCAGATAGACTGGGATAGTGTGTTTAGTGCTTCTTGTACTAATGACAAGATTAACATATTTAATTCTCTATTAATTGAACTCTTTGACGTATTTGCCCCACTTAGACCCGTTAAACTTAAGCATCTCCCTGCTCCTTGGCTTTCAGATAATATAAAAAAGCTCATGGCAAAAAGAAACTCTGCTAAGTCTAATTACAAAAGAAATTCCTCTGTAGAAAACCTGATGAGGTACAAAACACTACGAAACCAATGCAGTAAAACTTGCAGAGATGCACAACGTAACTTTATTCATTCCACTATCGAAAATAACAGTTCCACCAAAGTGTGGAAATTCTTAGATGCAATGGGTATTGGACGTTCACGGAAAACTGTTAATATTAGTGGAAAAATAGATCTTGGTGAAATCAATAGACACTTTACAAATGTTAACATGCTGAGTCAAGATGTAAAGATGGACACTATAAAATCGATCCCCAACTCCTCCGGTTCTCCTTCTTTTTATTTCACTACTGTTTCCATAGATGACGTGAAGAAGCATGTGCTGGCCATTAAATCCGATGCTACTGGTAGTGATCAGATCAGTCGGAAAATGATTTTATTAACTCTAAACCCTGTACTTCCAGTCCTATGCCATATTTTTAACCATTCACTTTCCTCAAATTCTTTTCCCCATACTTGGCGTCAAGCAATAGTAATTCCCATTCCAAAAGTGTCTAATCCTTTTCCAAAAGTGTCTAATCCTTTATCCTTCAGTGACTATCGCCCTATTTCTATTCTTCCGTTTCTATCTAAAGTTTTAGAGCGTATAGTCCATCATCAACTCTCATCTTTCATATCTTCAAATAAAATCCTATCCCCGTTCCAAACCGGCTTCCGCCCTGGACATAGCTCCGTCACGGCACTAAATAAAGTTAACGATGACATCAGGTTAGGTATCGATAATCAACAGATTACTATTCTTGTCTTGCTGGATTTTTCTAATGTATTTAACACTGTTGATATTGATATCTTGTTAGCAATCCTCAAATCTATTAGTGTATTCTCCGAGGCTACTGAATGGTTTTCTTCGCATTAACGACCAGCAATCATCGGTATGTCCTCTTAATGCTGGTGTTCCTCAGGGTGGCGTCCTTTCTCCCCTCCTATTTTCCATTTTAATCAACTGTGTTACTAAGCTCCTATCCCTCTCTTTTCGTTTATACGCTGATGACTTGCAAATTTATACGACAACGGACGTGAACAACATTGTAAAAGCTTTAAATCGAATAAATACTAATTTGCATGTAATTAGTTCCTGGAGCAAGTCTTATGGCCTGCTAATAAATAGCATGCATAAGTCCCAGGTGTGTTTCCTTGGCAGCCCTAGACAACTTTCGAAACTTAATTTTCCTTCTCTTCCCCCCATTCTCTTTGATAATTGCAAGTTAGAAATTAGTAACACTGTATAGTAATTTAGGTATTAAAATGGACAGCACTCTCTCTTGGGTTCCTCACATCTCCGAGCTGAGCCGTAAGATGTAGTGCACGATAGGTAGACTAAAGAGATGGAAGAACCTTTTGCCCACTAAAACCAAAATATCCCTGGCACACTCACTCTTGCTACCTATATTGGACTATGCTGACACCTGTTACCTGGATGTATCACAAGAATTGCTCAATAAACTTGAACGCCTACAAAACCTAGTTATTAGGTTCATTTTTGGACTCAAGAAATTTGATCACATCAGTCAGCATCGTGCTAGGCTACAATGGCTCTCTGTAAAAGATCGTCGAAATCTCCACACTGTCACGCTCCTCTACTCCATCCTAATACCCCTTTTTACCTTAAGGAACGCTTTTCCTTCCTAGGCTCCAATTCCCGTATCCCACTCAGTCTCCGCTCAAAAAGTGACAACATCTTAGAATTACCATTGTGCCGTACTCACTGTTATAGTAAATCCTTTACTGTTAAAGTAGTAAAGTTATGGAATGTCTTACCACGTGACATTAGGCAGTCTCCTTCTATTAATATTTTTAAGCATAAAGTTAAAAATTATTATCTTCAAATGTAGTATATATTTTATTATCAAGATGATCTTTTTTTTTTTTTTTTTTTTTTCTATTTTTGCTTTTTTTTTTTTTATTTGACTTTTCTCCTGTATGAATGTATATGTATGTATGCATTTATATTTGTAAATGTGTATGTATATTTAAATATATATGTATGGCTGTATGAATATTTATTTCATGTATTCTATGTATTTATTAATATGTGTTTTATATAATTATATTGTATATATGTGTGTATTTATGTATGTATTTATTATAAAAATGTTAATTACTGATTACTTTGCTTTGCACCACACTATGCCCGCACTACCTTATGATATCCTTTCGGAGTTTTAATTGGTTGCCTGGAAGAGATCACTCCCAGTGATAAGGCCGCCTTTGTGCATTTGGTAGCTAGAAATTATCATTATTATTATTATTTTTCTTGTTTATTACCTGAGTGTGCAATAAAGAATTTATATGTTATGTTATGTTTCTGTATCAACGACTCTCCAATACTCGGCGCTAGGAGAACAGAAGCAAAAGCAACATCGACAATCGATCCACCTTCTCTACGCACACATGTATTTTCTGTCCCTCTGTTAAGGACTGCCAAACCCAGGCCTACCGCCCACTCTTCCAGAGCCTCACCCCAAGCATCAATCTTTGGCGACTCCCATACCGTAGATTCGGCATTGAAGTCGCCAGCTACCAGCACTGGTCAAGGGTACATTCTTCCAACTAAAGCCCCGACATCCACCAGTAGCTGTTCGAAAAACGCAAGACTAGCATTGGGAGAATAGTACACCCCTATGATTGCGATACTGCCCACGACAGCCATAACGTATCCGCGACCCCTAAATTTGGACTCGAGAGTCAACGGTACATTGACTCTTGGGGCGACAATAGCGACCAAGTCTTCACTGTCCCCGATCCAATAATCTCGTGGAGGAACAACATAAGGTACTGCGACCACTGCAACCTGAATCTGCCACTCTACCAGAGTCTGGACAAGAAGATCTTGGGCCCGGGCGGAGTGGTTGATATATGCCTGCAAAAATTGCATTGCTATTTATTGGAGTTCCCACTAATATAGCACCCATCACACTGACGTTGCCTACCCTCATCTCTTCCACATTACACCCACCAGCCTTCGCGATTGCAGTAGCAACCTCCACCTTTGTGACTGAATCGTCAAGGCCAGTGACGCGGAGGTCAGCACGCATCAGAGGACGGTGCACCTTAACCACATCAGGGCTCAACACCTCCTTGAGATTTGCCACGAGGGCGTCAGCCCTAGAGTTTCCATCCACCACGCCAATCTCTAACAACCGGGCACCAGTTGACGCTCACCGTTAGTGAACCGACTACCATCTTTTCCAGCGCACCATTGTTTGCACTGACAAGTCACAGTACTTGTTAGCACGGAACATATCTCGCACATTCACCACTTTTTTCGTCATCCTGTCAATGTCTTCCTCGACAGTCAGTTGAACTTCTGGTATGTTGACCAAAAATGATTCTTCATCGGAGCCTACTTGCTTACTAGTTGTTGGCTGTCCACGGACTATCTTGGACTTGTGAGCTGCGCCTTTAACTAGTGTCGTCAGTTTCAAACAATCTGAATCTGAATCCAAAGTGCCAACATTACTCCTACTTCTCTTCCTGGGGGATCTTGAGTCAGGCTTATGCGCGTCTACACTCTTACTTCTTTTATCTCCCTTATCCTCTAACTCTACTTTTACTCCTACTCCTACTCTTTCTACCACCTCTGCTGCTACTTCTAATCGCACTACTACTACTCCCCCTTCTACTCGTACTACCCCCTTCTAACTTACTGCCCCTCCGGCTCGTACCTCTACCCTTACCCCTACCCCTGTTTCTGCTCCTAGACTCACTTATGTTACCTTGGCATACGTTGCCCCCCACAGATTTCGAAATGGGGCGACTGAAACCCGTAGCCTCTGCGATAGACACGGGGGCTACTAGTTTCACGGAGGACTGTCCGACTGCGGTGCAGCCGGTACCTCCCTGTGGTATATAATTGTTTTCGTTTGCCATTCATATTTCCCTCCTATTTTAAAGGTGGAGGAACCTTATCCCAATAAAAACTAACCTAACCTAACCTAACCATAGACCTCTCGGAAAGGTAAACCCCGATGACGCGGCATAGGTGTGAAGGCACACGGTGACATAAAAGTGCCTTCTCAATGCAGGACCAGGGCTGCAATTGGGAACCTAACCAAACCTAACCTAACCTAATATTTCTTTTTTATCGTGAGGAATCCCTTTTACGGGTACTCCACTCGAGTGGGTTATGTGAAATTCATGGACCGGTAGTTATAGGCCTATGACGTCACACAATGGAAATGTGCCCAGAAAGTATCTGTGTGGTGCGGAAGATTATGACGCCATGACGCCTCGCTTACCACTGACGAAAAACTGGACAAACTACCTTAATCGTCGGTTGGTGTTGCCAGCCGGGACTTCCTCACTTTCACTGTGGCATCCCGCTCCTGTGGTGGTGTTGACCTTGCCGAAGCCCCGATGATGGCAATAGACCGACGCCAGAGCAGTCACCTCCAGATCGGTCTACGGCATGACTCCAGCCAGCACGCACAACCTCACCGAAGATGGTCCGATACCAATGTCAATAAGATATATTTTCTCTTGCATATACTACCAAATATTGCAGTGTCACTGTTATTAATAGTGCTGATTCGTTCTATATTGTGAAATCTATCTCACTCTGACGCTTGTGTGTTAGTTAAGTGTGAACGAGTACGATGTTCCGATCGCTGAATAAGCCTTATCATTCAGATACCAACCTTACCAACACCGAAGAATCTCAGGGTCCGAATTTTACACTACGTAAAAGAAAGCGATCTGAAAACGAGCTCTCAAGTCCACTATAGCAACTTGAACGTACATTCTCTACCCAGATAAGCAAAATGCTTCCCGAATTACGACTGGAATTATCAGAAAACGTTGCCAAAATCAACGACAGCAGAAACTCTAGTATAAAAAACGAATTAGTCAATTTAACTACAGCTACTATGGAAATAAAGAAAGAAATCAACGACTTAAGAGCTGAATACACTAACATGTAAAGCCATATTTCAGATTTAATGTTAAAATTCAAAAACTTAGAAAATGACGTGTCGTGTTTGAAAGAAACGGTTGAAATCCATTCAAATTAACAGACAGAGAACTCGTTTAGAAAATATAGAAATATGTAATGTCCCAGAGAAACGAGGTGAAAACTTATTAACATTATTAGAAAATTTGTGTAAGTCAGTGAAATATCCTATAGATCCTAAAAATATTCTTTCAAAAATAAAACAGTGATATCATCGTTAGGCTTTCCTCACGTATTATACGCACCAATGTACTCAGTGCATTCCGCCTTTCAATAGGTCTACAAACTGACAAACTAGGCTTCACCTGCACTCCACGAAATATTTATATGAACGAACATCTGACAATAAAAAATAAACTTTTATTTCGTAATTGTAAGGAAGCAGCAAAAAAATATGGACATAAATACGTATGAAATAAAAATGCTACAATATTGGCCAGAAAATCAGACACGTCACCGATATTCGCTATCAGGACTGAAAAAGATATTTTTAAATTTGGTAAGAATGAAGCGGATGAGGCCTCTTAAATTAATTAGATTAAGCCTACCCTTTCTATGTTATTCTACTCTAAAACTATTCTCAAGTATACGTTTTATGTGTTCATTCAGCGTTAGTAATACTAATCATACTTTGTCAGACTCGTTACTACATATATATTGTACATACAATAGTGTAACTAGTAGCACAATTCTTAAAACAAGAGCAACGATATTAATTCATAGCTTTGACAACGGATTAAAGCATTTATTCAACATAGTGTCAACGTGTATTAATAATAACCGTAAAGTTATGTGTATGTTCTGGCTAGCTTGCAATTCCGGTCAACTAATATATATAATACATACTTTAAATTATGTATACAAACATATAACACAATTCGTTCTAATGGCGCCTAATAAATTAACATTGTACTACCAGAATTGCAGAGATATAAGCACTTAACTTTAAACATTGTACATGAACATTCTATCACACTCGTATGATGTAATCATCCTTACGGAAACCTGGCTCACTTTCCATATCTTTGATACCGAATTCATTGATAATAGGTACATAACATTCAGAGGCGATCGTGATCGTTCCGCAACTAGCAAACTAGACGGTGGCAGAATTCTGATAGCCGTGCGGCGAGAGCTCAGACCGGTGCGAATCTCACCCCTGCCCCCCTCCGCCTCATTCTTAGAATATGTCATTGTCGCCGTGCCGACCGGTTCTCGTAATAATTACCAACACATAATTAGTGCTGCTTACGTTCCGCCTAATACTTCACAAGATATTTATACCAGCCATTTCAACTACTTACACAAAATAGTGACACAAAATAATATTAAATCATTTTACATTGTAGGTGGCTACAATTTGCCATATATAGAATGTGTACATGATACTAATAAATATGACATGTTGGGGATTAGCACGAACGTAAGAAGTGAAACTTTGCTTTAATTTATGTCACTCACAAATTCCTTGCAATATAATGGTATGGAAAACACAAATAGGCGGATTCTTGACTTATTTATAACAAATCAAGACTGTAACATATCCGACTGGCTTGTACCGCAAGGCGATCATCATACCCCCTTTAATGTTCATCTCAACATGACCACTCATTTCGCACCTATGCTACACAACTCCATATCTCAATACCAGTACTTGTCCGCAAACTACGAAGAGATAAGACAGGAGCTGGATAAAATCCACTGGTGCGTGGAGCTGACTCACCTATACATAAATGAGTCCATTTACAAGTTTTACGGAATAATGTATAGTATTATAAGGAAATTTATCCCAACAAAGCGCAACAAGTCCACATTGTTTCCGTGTTGGTTTTCCCCAGCTCTTATACACATTTTTAAAATAAAGAAAAGTCGTGGATTAAATGGAAGACATATTCTATTATAAGTGACTATGAGACATATTCTATTTATCGGGCTAGATTCAAAACAGAGTGTCGTAAATATCATTTTGGTTACATGAAACTAGTTAAAGATAGTATATCTAACAATGTTAAATATTTTTGGACCTACTTGGCACACAAAAAAAAACGCATCTGCAATACCAGCTCAAATGCACTACGAAAACACACATTCGAATAGCCCTATAGAGACATGCAACTTGTTCGCTACTTATTTTAACTCTGTTTACGAGCCCTCAACTCTAGACCTATAGAGCTCGCAGCATAATAACACATACGCTGATAACTCAACATATCCAGGAATCTCCCTACAGAGATGCTAACAACATAAATAAGTTGTAACAAGCGTATAAAATTTCGACGGAGCTCGGTGAGAACGAATGGCTTAGTTGGTCAGAGCGCTGGAACGGTATTCCAGAGGCGCGGGTTCAACTCAACACATATTTGTGAAGCACATATAGATATAACCGTAATCGTAAAAGCTATTAATTAACTTAGACACATAAAAGGGACCGGGCCCTGACGGTTTACCTGTTATATTTATAAAGTCAACGGTGAACTCCATTTCTAAGCCACTTCATATTATATTTAACGATTGCTTAAGGAAAGGAGAGTTTCCATTAGTGTGGAAATACGCAAATATCACACCCGTTCATAAAAGCGGAGAAAAACAAGACGTTAAAAACTACCGACCAATTTCTATACTTTCTGCATTATCGATGATGTTTGAAACCTTGGTTTATAACATTGTATACCCATGTGTACACAATTCCATAATATTCGAACAACACGGTTTTGTAAAAAATCGTTCTACAGTTACAAATCTTTTAATTTTCACTAACTACCTATTTGAGAATATGGATCAACGGTTGCAAACAGACGTTCTGTACACAGATTTCCAAAAATGTTTCGATAAGGTAGATCATGAAATGTTGTTACACAAAATATCATAGTTTAAGTCTTATATCACTAGAAGGTCTCAAAGGATAGTCATAAACGGATTTCAATCAGATATCGCTTTTAACGTTACATCAGGAGTTCCTCAGGGATCAATTCTTGGTCATTTGCTATTTAATTTATAAATTAATGACATTAAAGAGTGTTTTCATAACTGCAAATTTCCATTGTATGCTGATGACTTAAAAATATATAGGACAAGTAAGACACCTGAGAACGCAACATTATTTTAACAGAATCTCGATAGATTCTCAAGCTATTGTTCACGCAACAAACTGAAACTAAACTTCAGTAAATGCTGTAGTATTAGTTTCACGAAGAACAAAAATGTAACTAGACATGATTATTATCTAGAAAATACTGTTGTAAATTCAGTAAATCTCATCAAAGACCTACGAATATTACTAGACAGGTGCGTAGGTATCGGTCGCGTAAACATCTACAGTATATACTAGGCCTATTTATATTAATTTTAATAGATTTAAATCAATAGTTTTCGTAAAATTTTCATTACAAATCATTCAATACGTTACATTTCATTCCTTGACTGCATTATCGAGTACTGTGGTGCTTTAATAGTGACAATTTTTTATTAAATCTGTTTAAAATTTTACGTTTAAAAGTGCTTTGTGTGTTACGGACTAGTAATTGCTGTGCTCATGAGTCATACTTAACCTGTTTCATCGTAAAAATAACACTAACGTTGACAGGCGCACAGTTTTTGGCACCGACAAACTGGTCAGCTATAGCGCATCGGCTAACGCAGTAGCATTGCGCAGTCAAACGAGTTCAAATTCGACTATACATATTTTATTTTATTTCAATTTGTTTTTTTTTTGGTATTTTTATATATATATTTTTAATTATAATATTAACAATGAACCAGCAAAAGTCTAGTGAGTTAATAAAGTGTGCAGGTTGCCCTAATACCTATAAGAATATTGCTTTTTTCAATTGCTCTCGATGTCGCGACAAATACCACTACACTTGCATGAATTTTAATAATGAGGATTATATGCGCTTATCTAAAGCAGCAAAAGATAGCTGGATCTGCCCATCGTGCCACTGTAAGGAGCCAAAAGTTGGTGATAATACCAATACACCAATACGACCCATATCAGCTGTCTGTAGCTTAAGCCCAAATGAAAAGTTGTCGGATAATGTCACATTACGCACCAAATCGAATATTGAACAACACTCGAAAAAAGCTTGTTCATGCACTTCAGCGGATCTTTCCAAGATATAATAAAAGATGAGTTACGACGGTCAAGATATTAAGGTTCAACTTGAATCATTTGAAAAGCCTCTTTCTTTTTTAAATGATCAATTTGACTCAATATTTAACATTCAAGAAATCCAGAAGCAAACTCTGACACAACAACAAAAGGAAATTGATTTTCTTCGAGCCTCAAATCAGGATATGTCAGCACGCCTGCGCCAGATGGATCAACTAAGCCGTTCAAATAACGTTCAAATTCAATGTGTTCCCGAAAATAAAAATGAAAATCTGTTAACAGTAGTCCAACAAATTGATCGTACTATCAAATGTACACTAAATGAGAGCGATATTCATTACGCTTCCAGAATTGCTAAGCAAGACTCCAATAGCCCTCGACCCCGTTCTATATTGGTAAAATTTAGTAGCCCTCGTATCAGAGATATTTACTTAGCTACCACGGTAAAATTCAACAGAGATAATAAAAATGACAAACTAAATTCTACTCACCTTGAAATTGCTGGCGCTAAGAAGCAACCCATCTATGTGTGTGAATATTTGTCACCAGAAAAAAAAATCTACACGCAGCCAGACGCAAGGCTAAAGAACTTAATTACAAGTATGTGTGGGTTCGTTCGTTCGTCGTCATCCCCAAACACCAGAACAACTGTGTAATGGGTTACGAGCCTGTAAATGACCGTACGTATGGCTATAACCAGAAATGCAATGGATAAGTTTGGGAAGATATGGAAAAACAGAAATATCACCAAGAACACTAAAACTCGGTTGTTTCGGACTCTTGTTTTCCCTATTTTCCTTTACACTGCCGAGACATGGACCTTGCGAGAGATAGACAAGAAAAAGATTGACGCCCTGGAAATGTGGTGCTGGAGAAAGATGCTCGGAATATCTTGGACAGAATTCCGTACAAATGTATCCATACTAGAGGAACTCGGCAACAAAGAGCGACTGTCATCTCTTGTAAAAACCCGCATTTTGAAGTTTTTCGGCCACATATCCAGGAAAGGCAGCGACTCTATAGAACGGCTTGTAGTGCAGGGCAGAGTGGAGGGTACCAGACTACGCGGTAGATCACCTATGCGATGGACCGACCAAATAAAATCAGCTGTGGGCGGCCAATTGTATGAGTGCACCAGATTGACGACAAATAGAACAAAGTGGCGAGAATTTGTGGCGAGAATCACAAAAGCCAAGAACGTGCCTACATGACGACCACGACCGCCCTGTCAAGAGCGAAACGACAGAGAAGAGAAGAGTGGGTTCGTGACGGAAAGATATTCATTAGAAAATCTGATGAATCTAAATATATCTTGCTACGCGATCAGCATACACTCAGTGATCTAAAATAAGAATTATTTTTAATTATGTTTCTCATCACCTAACTTTAGTCTTTAAGTGTTTGATTTTAAAAATTCAATGGTCTTAATCTGTATTATCAGAATGTATTTTAGGACTAAAACAATCGATATTTTTAGTAATATAATTTGTAACGACTATGATGTTATAGTATTAAGTGAAACTAGGTTTAACAATAGCATTTTCGACTCCGAGATATTTGATAACCTCTATACAGTTTATAAAAGGGACCGCGAATCTTCAGGTTTTTATACAAATAAAAATGGTGGGTGGCGGGGTCTTAATTGCTGTTGCTAAGTATTTAAAGTCTAATAGACTTCAATTCGAATCTCGTTGTGAAGACATTTGAGCGTAGGTAAAAAACTAAAAAAACCAAATTGAAACGATATTTAAATGCTGCGTCTACCTTCCTCCCCCCAATCAATTACATATTCTCGATGATTTTTTATGCATTTGCAATAGGGTCCTTGAATCTAAATACATTAATAAACTCTTACTCCTTGGCGACTTCAACCTGGGTTCAATCCCGCGGTTTTGTACACCATTGGTCGCAAATAAGAGCATATATAACAATATGCTCATAGATTTTACACTCCTACATGAACTGACGCAATATAACTCAATTCCAAATGATAAAAACAATTTTTTAGATTTAGTTTTAAGTAATATACATATTACGGGTTTAAAAATAAGCTGTAATCCATTATCTTTAGTAGATCCCGCGCATCCACCTCTCGAATTTTATATTCCATTCCACCCTGTAGCCTCTTTACCACCAAATAATAATATTCGCTTTTGCTTTTTCTTTGTGATTTCTTTTAATTTGCTAAAAAAAAGATGCTACAAATTGTCAGCATTATGCTGTCGTTGCGGAACCCCACACGCTGGACTTGGCATTGAGATCGCCCGCTACCAACACCTACGTCGGATGATGCCGTTCTACCATTTCCCCCAATCGAATTAGAAACTTTTCGGTTACCCGTGACCAACTTCTACTGGACGATGTCGGTCTATCGCAAAGAGTTCTACTGGGGGAAAAGTAGACACAGACGACAACTGGATTACCAACAAATGCGACGGCGCATCCCGCACCATTCTCGACTAGTAAAAAAGGCAGGAAGCTTGCAGGTACGTGGGTGATAATAGCAACCACCCCGGTATTGTCTGCGACCTAGAACGCAGACGCACGGGGTATTGTAGGGCTCGGCAACAACCACGTTCTGAATAGACTGCTGCGCCAGGCTTTGGACCAATAAATCCTGGGTCCTATCGCAATGATTTATGTTCGCCTGCAAAATACGGGAAGCTACTTATATCGTAGATCAAATTAATTGTATTTTTTATTCTTTACTATAAATATATTGTTTATAGTGCTAAGTGCAAGACTGCAAGATCTATTTGTACCCAACAAACCTTATAGATTATATATAACCTAATTTCGAAATCACATCCCCTCAGTAACGTCCTTGGTATTGCAAACTCTAAACAAATAAATGTTATTTGAATACTATTAAAACCGTAACTAGACTGCGATGTCGTAGAATTAGATCGTACTATGGCATGGTTAGGATCTTGCAGTTACCTAATAAGAATTGTAAATGATCAGGGAGGTCGATCGACTGCGATCGATACATATAGATATACGAGGGGGGCGGCTGAAAAATTCTGAGCCTGAGTACCTTGAAATATCATTGATGTCTCACGCTGCATGTCACTAATTGCGCGTACTATCAGTAGTATAAATATTGAGTTTCAAGTCACTAACATCATTACACTTTTAGTCAGAGTCATCTTTGCATTCCACGAAAGCAGTACTTCAGCAGCTCCATATTTAGCTGCCCGAACGTTATATCAAGTAGCTGACGATGAAGCTCAGGAATATCCACACTCTGCACCTGTAATCAAAATATCATTTTACATGGATGATTTAATGACGGGAAGTGATAATGAAGAAAACATTAAGAAAAAATGTGAAGAAATTAGAATGATATTACGGAAAGGAGGATTTATTATGTAAAAGTGGTCGAGCAATTCTGAAGAAGTTTTAAGATATATACTAGGAGGAGAGGAAAAAATACGGGATTCAGTGGAGATAAAACTAGATAAAGTTATTAAAATACTTGGATTAACGTGGGATAGGAGAGAAAATATATTTAAAATTACCGTGAACTTACCTGAGATGATACATCCTGTAACGAAGAGATCCGTTTTATCAGATGTTGCCAGATTATTTGATTCGTTTGGATGGTTATCGCCTGTTGTAATAACTGCTAAAATTTGGATTCAAAAATTGTGGCTCTGTAACATGGGATGGGATGACGAGCTACCGTCACATATGCGTGAAGAGTGGATAAGATATAGAGAAGAGTTGACATATTTGCAAAACATACAGATACCACGATGGGTTAAAAATAAGTTCAATACGGTAGAATTACATGGTTTTGCAGATGCATCTACTCAAGCATATGTTGTGGTCACTTACCTTAAACTTGTTGATGGTGAAGAAGTACATACAATGATTCTCGCGTCTCGGACTAAGGTTGCACCATTTAAGCAGCTGTCAGTACCTAGACTGGAATTATCTGCTGCAGCTTTATTAGCTGAACTCATGTATGATCTTGCCGATTTACTAGAAATAAATAAGATAACACATTTGCTTAGACAGATTCTATGGTAGTATTATCGTGGCTACAATCTCAACCTAGTCGTTGGCAAACCTTTGTTGCAAACAGAGTATCAGACATATTAAGAGTGCTATACTATGATCGTTGAGTCACATTAAGTCTATTGATAACCCAGCTAATATTGCAACTAGAGGTCTAAGAGCATACGATCTTGAGAATTACAACGTTTGGTGGTCTGGGCCAGAATGGCTTAAACAAAATAAAACATTTATGGAAACGACAGGAGAGATTCCACAGACGGAACTAGAAAAGAAGAGATGTTTACATTCAAAGATAAAAGATGAGGAAAACCTCATATGGGAACGATTTTCGAGTTTGTCTAGGATGAAAAGAGTATTAGCTTATTATAGAAGATTTAAAAAAAAAAATAGAAAGAAAAAAGACAAAGTTATTTGACAGTAAATGAATTGGAAAGGGTGTTAGAAGACAGCATAAAATATTATCAAAATTTAATTTATGAAGAAGAAATTGATGACCTCAAAAAGAAGGGAATAGTTAAACGTAGAAGTTCCTTAATTACACTTTCACCCTTGTTAGATAAAAAGGGTATGATAAGAGTGAGAGGTCGATTACAAAATGCTTCGATACCTGAAACGTTTAAACATCCTAACATAATTCCAGCTAATAAACACATAACAAAACTTTTAATTATGGAAGCACATACTCGAACATTGCACGGCGGGATTCAACAAATGGTGGTTTTTCTACGAACTAAATATTAGATTATAGGGTTAAAATCAGCTATAAGAAAATGAATACACAACTGCAAGGTTTATAAATTAGATAAGGCAAAAATGAAGCATCAGTTAATGGGTCAGCTACCATTCACTAAGGTCAATGAGTACGGACCATTTTTCAATAGCGGAGTTGACCGCGCCAACGCGTCAATGCCGGTCCTGTGATGATGAACATCGAAAGGCCGTAGATACCATGCTACCTATTTATCTGTATGTCATCTCTTGCCATTCATCTTGAGGCAGTTACAAATTTGACTTCATAGGCTTTTACAGCAACATTTCGAAGATTTGTGGCTCGGAGAGGGCATTGTGCACATATGATGAGCGATAACGGGACGAACTTTATTGGTGCTGCGAAGGAGTTAAAGGACTTATTTACAAAATCAATAAATAACATGACAAAGGAAGTGGCAGAGTTATTAACTAACGATGGCAGAACATGGCACTTCATACCACCAAGAATGCCTTCATATGCCTGTTATTCAGTCGGCTAAAGCTCAAATCGAAGCATGTCTTAATTCGCGACCGCTCTGCAAGATAGACAAAGATACAGATACAATTTTGACACCAGGACATTTCTTGGTAGGAGAGCCCTTAATAAGTGTTCCTGATACAAACTATGAAGAAAAGAATATAAGTTTGATGAATAGATGGCATTAAATACAAAAAATGACAAAGGATTTTTGGCGGCAATGGAAAACTGAATATTTAAATACATTACAGCAAAGATATAAATGGCAAATTAAGGTTCCATCGCCTGCGGTTGGTGATATTGTCATAGTTAAGGATGAAAACACACTCAAATAGTTATTGGCAAAGGTCAAGCACCTACACCCTGGAGCAGATGATTTAGTAAGAGTATTAACAGTACAGACACCGGGTAACCATGAAATTAAGAGACCATTATCGAAGTTAATAATATTACCCAAAGACAATTACGTCAATCAGGTCTTGGTTACATATCGATACCTCCTAAGAATATTGAGTCAACTAACAAATTTAGGTATTTTAGTTATTTTGCGTAAATGTACATAATTAAACAAGGCCCTGACGTTAGTGTAAAAAAAGAGTAAAATTTATCTACAATTTCCAAGATAATTACACGTATACTAAATCAATTTCAACATCTGTTAAAATCGTACATTGTATACTGAGCCAAATAACATTGTACCAATGTTCGCGGGACGCGAGGGATACAAGTTCATTGTGGTTCACTATACGATGGACGGCGGCTAGTACGCACGCAATTTCGTACGTACGTTTTTACGTAATTAACTGAATAAAATAAATGTAGATCATGTGTCTTATATTCTTTTAGAGTTAAGTTTAAATTATTTACAAAATGCAGTCAAATAGGGCACGAAAAAATTTAAGTTTACTGGATGGTGGTGTGAATAATACTAACAATACAATAAAAAATAATACAAGAAACGATGATATAATACAAAACAGGGATGGAGATGGTAAGTTACATTTATTTTGGAGTATAATTATTATGATTATGTTTGATAAATTGTTATTCACATAGCTTAGTACATCGTATACTGATCTAACTACAGTTAGACCTGTATACGACGGACAAACCTTATAACGATGACACTTGACTCATCTGGCTATGATAATTGTTTAGGTGGTTGTTTTATTATTTCATTGTTATGTCAATGACAAGCAATATAATATGTAATATAATATATTTTATAACTAGTACTTAGTTATTGGCAGGTTTTATGCAAGAATATCTTAATAATCTTATTATTAATTTAATGAAATAGATTTTTTTGTTTTAGAGTCTCCATTGCCACCAGGCGCAAATTTTACGGAAGAGGAGCTTTCCATACTGAATGATATCGACTTAAATGATAGTAGGGATTTGTTACAGAATATCCCTTCTAACGCTTCTATATTAATAATAATAATCATCTTTATTTTCAACTCACAATGCTTGGTCTTAAAAAAATTACAAAGAAACCAGTTATTATTCCCGGATAATATTCCTTGCTCCTCACCATTAGTACCGAATAGTTACAGTATAAATCAAAAACAAGATCAATCACCATCAGTCCTAGAAAACACCAGGTAATACGCCCATCCAACATAATAATATTGAAAGTGGTTGTGATATTACTCCAGTACCATCGCCATATAGTTCTTTTGCCTCATCACCTATTAATTTTGAGTTAAACGGTAGTCCAGTGGTCGCCTCACCTGCAACTGATATTAATGACATTACATTTTCACCGTCCAGCAACATTAAACCTCGTAAGCGAATTTCATGTACTAAAAAAGATAAAGGAAGCCTAAGACAACGTTTTGAAAATAAATGGAAGGATCAGGAGAGGAAATATAGTGTTAATAGAGGTTTGAAATATGTAAGTAGAAATGGAAGAGTGCACGATAAGAAGATTATGAAATCTCCTTGTCTCGCAACTTGTCAGAAGAAATGTAGTGAGAAAATAACAGAAACCATTCGGCAACGAATTTTTGATACGTTTTGGAGTCTTGGAGACCACTCAAGACAATGGGATTTTTTGGCAAGGTATGCCGTCAAAGCTGAAAAAAAAGATTAACTGTAGATAAAGAGAATTCGAAGCGTCTTCACTCTATTTCTTACTACCTTCCAAGTAACACAGGAGACAATATAGAGACTACAAAAGTTTCAGTTTGCAAAACAATGTTTTTAAACACCTTTTCTATTAGTTTTAATTTTGTTTATACGGCTTTAGAAAAGTCCGACGTAGGAAACGGATTTATTGAATCTGATCAGCGTGGTAGACATATTAATCATCGAAAAACTATCACTGAAGACATCGTACGAAGTGTTATTGATCACGTTGATGCATTGGCTCCAGTGGAATCACATTACACTCGTCAAAAATCTACCAAAAAGTATCTTGATGGCTCGTTAACCTTTCCAAAAATGTTTAAATTATATAATGAATGGTTTGATTCTAATAAGTATACTTCGAAGGCGGCTACTGTGAGGCAATACCGAGACATTGTTAATAAAAATATAAACATAGGTTTTCATAAGCCTAAAAAAGATGTTTGTGAACATTGCCATAGTTATGAAAATAATAGGCAGGTGACAGCGACAGATAAAGAGAAGCATGAGGACCATTTAAAAGAAAAAGAGAGAGCTAGAAAAATGAAAACTATAGATAAAGAATGTGCGATACAAAATAATCAAATCCTTACAGCAGCTTTTGATCTTCAAAAGTGCCTTAATATACCTCATGGGAACGTTAGTACGTTTTATAATAAACGGAAACTGTCTTTATATAATTTCACGGTATATAATCTGGGATCTCGCACTGGTTATTGTTTTTCATGGCATCAACAGACAGCAAAAGGAGGTGCAAATGAAATAGCCAGTTGTATTTTTAAATTCATAGAGGACACGGTTGTTGAAGGTATCAAAGACTACAGGTTCTGGTCCGACAAGTGTGGGGGCCAAAATCGAAACAGAATTGTTTTTTTAATGTATATGATAGCCAGTTTAAAGTTTAATATAGATATTACCCATCGTTTTCTTATAGTAGGTCACACTCAAAACGAGGGTGATAGTATGCACGCTTTAATTGAAAGGCAGACGAAAAATAAAATGCTCTATACGCCAGATCAGTGGTATACGGCCTTCAGATTTGCCAAATCCGATGAAAACCCCTACAAAGTCACTGAAGTGTCTCAAGATTTGATAAAAGACTTCAAATCACAGATAAAATTTATAAAAAACTAGACAACTACTGATGATGGACATAAAATGCCGTGGAATAAGGTAACGGAAATAGTAGTTAAAGCAGAAAACCCATACAGGATATTTTACAAAACTAGTTACCAAGAAGACGCTTACAAGTGGATAGATTGTGAAAGAAAACCCAAAGCCACACGAAATCGAAGACAGCCGAATATTGATATTGATAATATTCCTTTAGCTTATGAGACTCCTTTTCCTATAGACCAAAATAAGCACAAAGACTTGATGGATCTTTGTAGGGCCCTAGTAATTTCTAAAGAGTATCATTTATTTTTTAATAATTTAATTTCTACTAACTCAAATAGAGCAGATGATAATAGCGATTCAGACTGATTTTTATTATATTAAACCATTGATATTTGTAGTTATTTAATAAAACTTAATGCTATTTTTTGAGAATTCAAATTGGCTAGACTCTTTATATTGTTGTTGTTATTGTTGTTTATTTTTATTAATATAGTTTAACGTAAGAAATGTTTATTACTTATTTTTTTTTTGAGGATGTACCTGTATTAGATTTATTTTTGTTGATTGTTTTTTTTAATGATACTTTAATGTGGTTGCCACCTTTATTTTGAATATTTTAATGTGTGTAAATTGATTTGTTTCACTTGTAGCCTTTTAGTAAATCTGATAATGTTCCTGATTAATTATAGCGGAAATACATTGTGATTATTATTATAGTGCATTCATTCTTTCTTGGTGATGATTCTTCCTATCCTTTATTAATCCTATTTTTCGTAAATTTACCCACCGGTCTAAGCATTTACTTGTTGAATATAAGTTAGGATATTCGACAAAATAAATGCTTATAATAGTATTACGGTAAGGTAAATATTAACTGAATTGGGTACACCCATAACTATCTCTTTAAAAACATTAATACACTGGTAAATCTAACACTCGTTATGATATATGAAATAAAATAAGCAATAAATAGGATTAAGTAAATAATATTAGACCAGTATACGATGAAGATCCAAATGCTTACCATAGCTTACTACTTTCGTAGTATAGTGAGTGAAATGACATAGTTTCAACATTTTATTATTAACTACAACAAAATCAGGAATATAACTAATAATTTGATAATAATTATAAAACTACAATCATATTTCATAAAATATTTGTGTAAACCATGGATTTTGATGTACAACGTATATTAATTTAACTGGTAGTTAAACCATTTAAGCATTAGGTACAGTCAACGTATACTCGGTCATCTACAAAAAAACATATTTTTAAACAAATTTCAGCAAAATCATTTTATACTAACGGAAGAGCTGTTAAACCGTAATAAAAAATCATTAAGTTTATTTCGAAATAGTTAAATTTCATAAAAATACAAACAGTTTCCCTTCAAATCGCTCTTCTGTAAAATTACTATAATGTCAGTTGACTCATTATACTTAGGAGGTATCGATATACGAGTAAATTACATATGTATTCTAAAATGTTTGTCATTAAGTGTTTTTGTGAATGTAAAATTTAACAAAATAAGTAAAGTAATGGACAAATATTTGAGTTTTTGAACAATTTAGAGTTTATTTTGTATTTATGCATGTTTTTAAAGTTTATAGTTATGAGAATTAAATGTAGTGCAGTCATTAACGAGTATCAAAAACAAATATACAAAATGATATTATAAACAGATTACAAATAAATTGTTTAAAAATGTTTGCAACAATACAATAGTAATTGTATTCAAGATAAAGTTAGTTTCAGATGAAGAATGCTAATTTAAAAACAATTGTTTTTGGTGGGCAGTATGTATAATACAATTTATGTAAACGTTTTAAATACGTTTGAAATGTTTATTTTTTCTCTACTCCTAAAGGTCATATCGTGATGAAAATAGCAAAATTTACCTTTTAAATCGAATTATGATTCCGGAGAGTACTGCATTCAAAAAGTAGGTAAGTGGTCGAAAAGCGAACGTCGTTTTTGCTGTCGCTCCTATTTTATTATTTATTAGAAATAACAGGTTATAAAGTGATTTTTGGAAAGCAAATGGTCCGTTAAGATTTTAAACCCACTAGCTAGTGTTATTTTCCTTTAAAAGTAACATTATATATACTTTCTGAGTAATACAACTTTAACTACAACTGCCCTGTAAAATGGAAGCAATAAAGCAATCTCTTACTGCTATGAACGAGATGTACAACGTGAAGATGAATAAGTTCCAGCAAGAGTTGCACAAATCATCGTCCCCTATTACTACATCTTCTTTAGTGATCGATTTTAATTTAAAACTTTTACCTTGGAATGCTAAAACGAAATTCTTAACAATACCTCGTCACACAGCATTTCTTGAAGCTAGAAAGAGCTTCGGCGTTAGCAAGTGCTAAACAAGAGACGGTAACATTCACTTAATAACACTTGACGGGAAAAGCATATTATTGAATATATCTCGGAACTGGAAAGCTTATTCAACGTAAAATCACCACAAAACACAACTTCCCTAAATAAATTTAACACTTAAAATAACAACTACACGTCCGAAATAACTTGTTAAGAAATAACTATTATATGTTTACATTCTATAATCTGCATATTGTACTTTTTATTGTTATCCGTTATTTATTGGTTTTTATAGTAAGTGTTACAACAGCTGTGTGGTTTTTGTATATGTTTATAATTGGTAAGTTTCTTTTATTTAAGATTTAGAGATTATTATCGTAAACACTTTTTGTGCGTTTGATATAGTATTTGTTTGTGAAAAGTTATCATGCGGAGACCGAAGTGGAGAAGGTGCGCGAGGAGGTGGCGGCGAGCGCGGGGCCAGACTCCGCGGCACCGGCGCCGTCCCCCGACGCCGTCAGCACTCAGTACGCGACGCACCGCCGCCCCGTCGTCTCGTCTTCGTTGTTGCTCGTCGACTATACGTGGTCGACACGCGCCGCGAATTCCGATCGGTTTATGTTATATTATAATCTTATAAATAAAAAAGTGGTAGTCTGTGACTTGATTTTCTGGTAGTGAATTACATTCGAAAGGATATTTCGGTAAGATTCGACCCCTTTAAAGTGGTAAATCAAAGTGAGAATGAGAGTCAGAAGCAAGAGATGGTGCGCGGGCGCCGATGGGACTGCGAGGTGAAGCATGGCGGCGGCGCTGGTGCTGGTGGTGGCATCGGTGACAGCGCTGGCGGCGGCGGCGTGCCCGCCTGCGCCCGCCCCCGCCTGCGCCTGCGCCGAGGGCGGCACGCGCCTGTCCTGCCGCGGCGCTGGTCTGCACGAGCTGCCGCCGCTACACGAACGACTGCTAGTGCTGTAAGTCCACATGCAAAAATATCGTGTCACAAATCAAAGAATTATCTTGCTTAAAAAAATCGCCGTTGATCCCTAGTTGTTTTATAAATTGAATATATTTCCTAAAGAATCAAACATATTAAAACTCAATATAAACTAACACTAAGTTATTTTTCATGCCACATCTATTTTATAAAATGATTGATCGCGTTGATGTCTTTTCTTCTAATTTTTTTTTTTATGGAACCTTTTTGTTGTTGGGTTATTTTTAAAATTAGTTTAGTTAATTGTTATGCACTTTGAATGCCGTTTTAATTTAATACGCGAACTTTTTGATAACTCAATAAAGAACTTCCGTAAAGATAAAAAAGTATTTGATTTTTTGATGCAATGATTTTTGCGTATGTTGTCCCCGAAGTCGACGGCCCACAACACGGCCTTTACAATCCTATCTATAGAAATGCGCTAAATGTGCTATTAGTAGGTACATAAATGACTACACAACAGTTTGCAAAATTATGGTATGTGTTTATTTATTATAGACATTTTTTTAAATTATAATTTAAAAGAATATTTTTAAATTATTTATTTATATCTACTTATTTTTATCTCATTATGACTACCTAATCCAGTACTCTCATTCATATTTTACAAAATTATCGTTTTTTATCCCAATATCATGTTTACAGTAAAATACGTCTACATTAATTTCATTAATTTCACTAGACAAAAATAGTATTAAACATTTAAGTAAAAACAAATAATTATATTCCTTTGATATAATGGAATTGCACAAAATGAAAAATGATGGCAATTTCTTTCGTTGATTAAGGGCATCTCGGATAGCGTGACCTTGTTCCACCCTACCTAACTTTCTCAGCATCTGTTTCCAGCATCCGTCACAACTATTACCAATGCTAATTAAATGTTCAGATGAATTTGTATTACTTATTTAAAGAAATATGTGTTACTAAATAGCTGCCCTCCGCAACTTTCTTTGCGTGGATTATATGATTCTTACCATGCATTTACCATTTATTGTCATAGAGATCATGTTGGTTACGTAACTTAGGTAAAGTTTTGTTTCTCTTTCCAGAGCGGTAAAATTAAATATAATTATTTCCAATAAATTTAAAATTTAAATTTTCTCGCTCCTGTAACGGCACAAAGCGCGGTGTTGGGTTCCGAAAAACAAAAAATCCGCTGTATTTGAACAATTTAGAAGATTAGAAGTGTGAAATAACATTATTATTGCTTTTGTGGGCTGAAAACGAACCTCAATTACCTAATGAGCTTAGACGTATTTAAAGGGTCATGTAAATGGGTAGACTGCTTCAGCATGTGACTGACTAAGTTTTTATATAATTATATAATCAAAAATAGAAATGTTAGAAAAAAATATATTAATATTTATTAGATTTTTATTATTTCATGTTCGTATATTTTTATAATTGTGAACATTATAACATTTTATAAAGCCTAAAGTAACTTGTAGGTAGTGTATATTTTATTACTGTGTTCAATGCGTTCTTTTTACAAACATAACACCTATGTATATGCAATCAAATAATGCCATTGACTTGCAAATTTGTAAAGTTGTTTATATAATTTTATTCACATTTTTTAAGCATCTATTATGAAAAAATAAGTGTACACATGTACATTTGTGAGCTGATTCACCACGTTACATAAACATTATCAATTTTTCTCTACAATCAAATGACATTGTTTTAATTGGAATGTAATTTATGATAAAAAAATATTTTGTAATTACATTCTTTACTTTAAAATTATATAAATAATAGTTATTCTTATATTATAAAACGGATGACTTTGTTTGGATGAAAGCAGTAATCTCGAACCCTATGGTACGATTGAAAAGGTTGAAATTAACCTTAACGATAAATCTATAGGAGTAGAGAAAAAACAAACTGATGTTGAAAAAAGCGGCGAACTCGAGAACTGCCGTACGTTAACCTTTCGTTGAAGGTATCCAAAAACCACCAAATCTCCATGAGCATGTCTAGAAATGTTTTCCTAGACTGTCATTTAAGAAATCCGTCTATGTAAAGGTCTTTTTTAATTTTATTTTTATTACAAAATACAAAAATGTGTTATGTACATGTCAAAAAATGTGTTAATTTAATTAAAATTGCAAATTATATTCTAATTGTCGCTAGATTGTATAGAAAAGTTGATATCGTGTTTATTTTACGTGGTAACGTGAGTAGTAAGTGTACACTTATTTATAATTTTTATTTATATTTATCAATAACAGAACAGACGTGTTGTATACGGAACCAAAGATATATTTTTATTTATGCGATAATTATTTAGTTATGAATGTATAGGAAAAACATAATTTCCTTTTTTTTTCGCATTAATTATTTTGATATACATATTTTAAACATGGATATTATCCATGTTTAAATCACAAATTATTAAGATATGAGGGACTTATTATGCGGGACAGAGGACATCGTCGAACTTTCTAGAGTAGGTAAAGAATATAATTACATTGGCTTACATTGTTTTATGACAAAGACCTCTTAAAACGCGGTAAATAAAGAAATCCTTTAGAAGTGTATTAATGTTTTATAACTATCGACATGCTACCATTGCTACCGGATGGAATGTTGATACCCATGTGGTATCCGTATCAACATTGCTTCTACCTATGTAATATGTGCATGCACAAAAAATTGTCACACGCTTCGTGAACAGATGGTGCAAGCAAGCGCGCACAATTTAAAGAAAGGTACGATCGACCCTAAGCGTTCGGATTATACATGTATCTCTCGCCCACTCTTTTGGAAGAGGTTTAAAATTAGTATTTATCAAAAAAATGCCCGCCATGTGCGGGCTAAAGCGTAGAGCTGAGAATCAAAAATACAGCACAGGACAACAGGTACTGAACTGATTAATGTAAATCTAAAGTAAATAATATTGAAACAGTACAGAGGTACAGAGGTACAGACAGTAAAGAGGTATCTAATATAATGTCATATGTTGAGTTTAATAATAGAGCTGTAGACTCACTTTTGATTGTACATTTCATTTTCAAAACGTTTAAAAATAATTTTTCACTAGGTGCTGCACTTACATTTGAATATAAAAGTAAATAATTGTATTAAATAAATAATCGAGCAGATAGAGCGAGCGTTGCCGCGGGGCATCAGTAGCGTTATATAAGTAAACTGGTAAAAGTAACCTCGTATCCTCTTTACCACGAAGTGATTGTATCTAATTTCGCTACAGCGAAAATTATTAAATAATTAGCGCAGTGCTCCCGCGGGCTTCGCGAAACGTTTGATAAGAAAACTAGGTCGAATTATTGTCATGATTTAAGGTCCATAAACTTATATAAAGCTCAAAGGCCCTTCCCCTCTTTGAATTATTACTAGAACATTACGTATATTATTAAAGTAAAATTCACGATCATTATCACTAATCAATATAAATATAGATGTTCGTTGGGAGGAAACATTTTATCAAGCGCGTGCAGCGAGACCTAGGCTGTCTATTTATAGCCGAGGTTTATTAGTTGCAGGCTGCAAGTCCTCCGTCACCTCCACACCACCCCTCCCTCCCGCGTCTCCTTGTTCTTCCTCCCGGGGCATCGCAAGGACGCGTGCCGACCTCCCCGCGGCCCGCTCTGCGCCCACTCACCACTCAGCATTGGCAACGTTGTATCGATAAGCCGCTTTGCAAAAGCACGTTACGTATGGCTGATAGCGACGGCGCGCGGCGCTCGTTGCACCGACGACGACCCGCCATCTCTATAATAAACCGCGTCGGCCCAAATAGAAACATTCTCCTGTCTCTATAAAGCGGATTCCGCGAGCGCGCCGCTCTCCCGGAATGCTTCCTCATTAATATCCGCCGGTGCTAGCGCGTAGTGTAGCACTCGTCTAAATTTATTGTCTCTAAAAATGGATGCCAAATAATTAATTGTAGAACCACATGTGTACATATAATACAAAAGGTACTACACGAGTTCAAATCCAAATATTTTATTCAAAATAAGAAGTTACAAGTTTCGTTTTTTGGACGTCAAATAGTTTACTACCGATGCGCCAAAGTAACTACCTTAGACCTGAGAACTAGTGCAAGAAATGCAGCGAGGCATCTCTTCCTATTTTTTATTACAAATAATATTTTAATTCCATTCCAATAATTCGACTACAAAAGTACCAACTTAAGGTTGGTCGGCAGGTTAAGTGGGTTAACCATCCTAAGGTGCTACCGACTTTATCTAATTAAATCGGTGGAAGGAAAATATTGTGCTAGCGGCCCGCCTGCGGTTGCGCCCGCTTGAATTACACTATTTTATTTACTTAATTCGACTACTTTTCTGTTCTAATAAAATTATCACTTTTAAGATAATATCTATTGTTTGAAAATAAAATTGAGGTCTGTCTTGGCGCAGCGGCACTAGCGTTGACTGTAATGAAATATTTATATAATATTTTATATTGGAAATATAATATTATATTTCCAATATAAAATAATTAATGATTCATTTCTTCACTCTGGTAAAAGACAAAACGCGGCGTTGAGTTCCGCCACCCAACACGCAATGCCTCAAATTCGGCGGAAAGTGGGCAACAGAAGTGGAACGGAGTGTCTTAACACTAGGTTCCCGGATTCCCTCTGCACACCCTGCCTCGTGCGGGATACAACGTGAAGCTAAAAAAAGGAACAAAAAGAAAATAAAGTATCAGTTAAATCGATAAGAAATTGTAGAAATTTTAAAGAACTTAATGTCTTACTTCTTGACTAACTTTTTTATATAAACAAACACAAAACATAATAATAAAAACTTAGTTTCAATTCGTAAGACAGTTTTTGAGATCAGCGAGTACAGAGGCACAGACAAACAGACAAGCATTTTAAATATCACTAATTTGGGCCTTATTACATTAATAAACGTGACATTCTTTTTATTATATTTTCCATGTACAGACAGTGGCGGTCACTGTCCAGATTAATGTTAAGTATAGATTTTGATATCCATACATATTTTTACGAGTAAATATTGTACTTATTTTCCTTTTCTCTTTACTGTTATAAAAATAATTAGCGTGATTAACTATAAAATCATTTGTTTAAAAACATATTTCCTAAGGAAAAATGCTGAAATTAAGTTAAAATAACATCTATAAGGAGCTAAGGAGAGCGCGGGCCAGGCGTAGCGGGCGACGCGGGCGCGGGCGCGGCACCGTAAGGAAGGATAAGCTCCTTGGATCGCCGCGAAGAATACATTATTTGTACATTTTACTCGTGACCTAGATTTCGCGTAGCAATTGGATGCGATTCGAGAATATCTATTCAAACCTCGTCGCGGGACGCCCCAGCGCGCCGTGGTGTTATACAAATATGTAAACGTTCAACTTGTTTGGCAAATATCATCTCACGGCGGACACACGCCACTAAGACCAAATAAGAGTTGAGCGTCATGTAGACAATCAACAAAGCCCATTACGAAATAGTTAATTTCAATATTTAAAGGTATCACGTTATGATTTTTGATTTCCTATTTAAATAACACGTACTTTTTTTCTTGGGTTTTTTTTGCTTTTTACGAATTGTTATGTCGTACGACATCGTATAATCTTATAATGTTATTGATAAGAAATAACTACTATGACCTCAATGGCTGACTGAATATAAAGTGGATAACACAAATCAAGGAAAAAAAAAATATCAGTAATAAATATGCATAGTTTTTTTTTAAAACTAACTAGAATCGCCTTTACTTGTACTAATACCAATACTTTAGGCTTCTAAAGTCTAAAGTATTAGATAGTAAATATAAAAAGACCTTTTATTATAAAACATACATTTCTTTTAAAAAAAATATTACTTAAAACTAGACTGTATAGATTTTTCATATTTGTTCAGATTTTTGAAAGAGGCTAGTTATTCTTTAAAGTTGCCAAAATTGACTTAATCTCAATGTGAAAATATAAAGTTAACTTATATACGAGTAGTCAGTACAATTCACTTGATTTATGTAATCTATCACCATAAATATTTTATAGCATTTTCAGAATGACCCTTGTTGATGCTTCGGTTGCCTTTTAATCGCATCGTCTTCACCACCGCTGTTGTAGGAGCATCTGTCGGTGTGGCGTGTTATTGCTACAACTGCGTGTGAGACGCTGCATATTGCTGTAATTTGTTCGGCTTTATGTTCACTACTATAACTGTTATGACTGTCAGATCCTGGGCTTCATACATTGTCAGTACTTTTTATCCTCTTGAGTGAACGTGAGGTAGAGGGTTTCTCTTAGGTTATGTGGTACTGGTATAGTTCCGATGTTTTTTATTAAGAGAGAGTGTACTTATTTTTTAGAAGTGCGATATCCCCAGGGACATAATAGATCTTAATTGATGTCGAATATTAGTGATAGGCTGTAGCCCACTGAAGGTAAATGGGGTAGAGAACGTTGTACTGTAGTACAATGTTCTATTCATTGTTGCCAAAATTCTATATTTCATTTACCAGCATTGATGCCATAGTGCGAATCTTACCTTACACCAGAATCCCTATACGTACCCACAACTTCTTCCAAAAACCATTGGGTGCTCTTGTGGTGTTGGCAGTAATGATGTCCTTGTCAGTGTTAAAGTATTTTATGATCTAGGTTATTTTACCGTATCCAGGAATGCCGATGAATCCTAGGCATATCCCATGACATGGATTCTAGGGTGCTGAAGCTGAAGCTTTCCAACTACTCAAGCATTCTGTCCTCCAGCATCATACGTGTTCACTTGTATATGACTACGATAGAGTCATTGTTAAGTATGCTGCAAATGAGGTTGCCTGTTCGTCTGGTTTCCTCCTCATTCAATTCCACAAAGCCGACTGTAGCATTGTTCGCCACCATATGACTTATCTGAAAGTTTGGGCTGTGTTATTGTTATATATGACGGCTTCTGCTTCTTGAGGTTTTACATCCAGGTTCAACTGTCCTCTTTGGAAGTCATTTTTCTACGCAAGTTCTGAGCTTCACTTGTTTCGTGCCTTTTAGAATTGCTATAAATTCGATTTTTACGTTCCTATAATGATCTTTGCGGCCCAATATCACTATCGTATAGGGTGATACCTGGTCCATTGCTGCTCTTGTTACCCTGGGCTGGTTTCTGATGAGGAGATCTTTTCAATGTTTAGTATTTGTGAACTCCTGCATAACCTCCGCCTGCCTGCCGTGTGATTTCTTCTTGCCTTAAAGGCTTCACATTCACATTTGATATTAAGGCACTGCATGCGATTTTTACGGCTGGATGTCTTTGCTTTGTCTTGGTTTGTGCTTCTGCCGTCTTACTTTGGAAGTGGTCTGAACAACTTTCAGGGGTCGCGAGAATTGTGAACGGCTTATCCGCCTTGAGACTAGTGGTTAATTTTTAAAACTATTTAAAACACTTCTCATAACTGAGGTCTTCACCTCTGTCCTCATACGGTAAAATAAAGACCTAACGATTAAACACTTGGTGTCACAATTTCCTTCCAAGTATTGAGATATTACGTTTTGAGTGGTAGAACGATTTGTCGAGTCTTTGTTACATTCTTTGCACTCAGATGCTGTACCACTGAGCCACAAAGACCTCTTAGATCAAAACCAGTAGAAGATTATTTAAATATATTTCATTAGAATGCGTATATCTACCCTGCCACCGATGACGGTGCAAGCCAAGGCCGTGTGCCACGTACCGCTCCAGTATCGCGACTACCGCTGCCCGCAGGCCGCAGCACACATTGGAGGTCACATGTCTTATTGCCTAAATGTCACTTTTTAATTTAGATCTATACTATTTCTCAAGATGATTGAATTGAGAATGAACCTTGATTAATTTAGACGTAGCATAACACCGTACAATGTTCTCGTTACCATACCAAATATGGCTAGTAGACACTGTACGAATGTAGACGGTCGTGAACTTGCCAATTTAGTTAATTCAAAAGTATATAGCTAATTCAAATATAAAAGTTTTGGTTCTTCGTCCATGTTGTTTATTCAATTAGCATTTATGAAGCAAAATCAAAGTGCGTTCTTAACTATTTGGAGCATGTACATATATAATATATAAACATTATAAGGTATTAGGTACACTGGGCACTGTGTAGTGTACACGTTATCAAAGGGCGCTCGGCCGAGGAGCGAGGGTGAGATTGTAGCCAAATGAATTAATTACCCGCGGGCGAAGCAGAGACGCGTGCGACGACCTCGCCACCCTACTTATAAAGAAAAAATGTATTATATGTGTATGTATAATTTCACCCACTTTAGAATTTAATTACCTGCAGTAGTTAGTACCTTCTTAGTACTATTTTTTTATATTCTGAGAAATATTTAAAAAATAATGCACGGTGTTTATGCAGTTTTCATTAATAGATAGATTAGATATAAGTAGGGTTTAGTTATATATAATTAATGGTGTGTTTGTGTGTATTAAAAATATTTCATGACTTTAAAAGCGACGATAATAGATCGGGAATAAAATATTTAATACTGTGTTTTTTCTTGGTACTCAATTAAATCGCAGCGGTGATTTCCAAGTGCTGAAAATTTTAATTAGAACATGAACGCTGCTTAGATAATAAATCTAATCAAAAGAAAAACTTATCATTTAGCTTGAAAAATAATAAAAAAAACTATTGACTTTCGATATCTAATTCTTATTATAATTTTTAATATTATGATTCAGCTGTTTTTATCTTAGTTATCAAATGAGAAAAAAAAGCAAAAATATACTAAAATCTCGAAATGTTTTAAAGTAGTTAGGGTATCGGCCAGGGCGTCTGTCGGCCGTTAGCGTCAGGGATAGGAGGCGAAGTGGCGTTGACGGGCGATGATGGATGGCGGCAATAACGCACCGCGCTCGTTATCATACACCGACCCGGACCACCCCTGCGCCCGCCCCACCCCCGCGCATTGCTAGCAGCTGATCTGGCAATTATACATTTAATATACATTATAATCTTCAATTCATTATAATTAATAGGAATTTATAGATATAATTAGAATGACGAGATTGAATTCTGTCTTACAGCTAAGACATAACCTACCCCGTCCAGTTTAAAAAGCATATGTTTGTTATAATACAACTTATTTATGTTAATAAATGTATATTTTTTTAATACAAATTTTCTCTTACCAAGTGATAATTCTAATCTTTGGGCAGCGAATATTTGTAAAAAATATCCTGTTAGAAATTCTAACAATATTATAATAAATAAGTTTAAGTAAGAGTATAAAAGTTACGACGTAGCTCGATGAGAACATATGAACTAGTTAGTCAGAGTCCTTGGACAATTTCAAGAAAACACGGATTTAAATTCCACTATGTTCAATTTTTCATACCAGCAAAATTAAATAGTAACAACTATTACAGCTACAGCTATATCTATATCCAAATTTGACTATACTTATAGCAAATCTGTAACTTGATCACTGACACTTACTGTAAGCCTATGAGGAACGTTTATTAATATAATATGGCCCCAAACAGTGAGTTTCTAATATAGTGAGTTTATTTGTCTGTGAGGTAATTTAAGAAACGGCTCCCTTTATAAACCGATTGAAATTAAATCAACACTACGTGTGCTGGTTTTATTTCAATCGGTTTATAAATAAAAAAGCTTTCTATGTGTTATGACACACTGTACCACTTCTCTTTCCAACTTTCCGCCGATTTTTTTAGGTATTGAGTAGCGGAACTCAACACCGCTCTTTGCCTTGTTACCAAAACGAAGAAATAAAAACAGGATTTATTTAATTTAAAAAGAATATGAAAAAACAACTCACACACAACCTGCCGTTTACAGTCACACGCTTGTGCCGCTCGCTCGCTTGTGTCGTCGCTGCCATGACAGGCCTAGATATATATAAAAACTATTATATACATATACTGCGACAATATTTATACATTGGAAAATGAAACTTGGGCTAATAAATAATCGATTGAAATAAGTTCTAAGCAAAAAAAATAAAGACAAACAATACCTATGCGCAACCTTATATTATTGTATTATGTTTTTACTTTTACCTTTATATGTGTATTGTTTATGATAGTATGTTTATATCACTCATCAAAGGACGACACTAGTTTATTAGAAGGTTGAACAAAAAACATACAAACATTTTTTTTTCTTAATGACCTGTTTATTTTATAATCTTTTAAAATCACAAGTGATAATTATATATAATTAATAATCGCAAGCTTACTTCCGTCATAAGACGGTTAGAAAGCTTCACGCCACTCGCGTCGCAACTCGCAAGTGACACACTTCACGTCGCTCCTTTGCAATGGTACTCTCACCGCAGCAAAAAGTGACAGACGCGTCACTTCAAGATCTTGTGATAGCGAGCGAGTATCGGTCTATCACTCTTACTATAAATCACTCAATGAGAATACTCGTAAGTGCCAGAATTACAATCTCTTAAATAAAGCAATGCACACAAGAATGGTCAACCTACTGTGGGCTCTCGGCAGTATTGATTGATGACATATTGATGACGACTATTGTATGCTCATATATGTATACTTGTTGCAGGGACGTATCCCACAACAACATCAGCTCGCTGCCGGCCGACGCGCTGCAGCCCGCCGCCGGATTGCGCGACCTGTGAGTACTTACTAACTTTCTTTATATTATTACGTGTTTAATGTTCAAATATTAATATATTTTTGATTATTTTATGTAAATATATGTCATATATCAAGAGAACAATTTTCACATTTTACCACTACTCTACACAGCTTCACGCTGTAAGCCGCACACGACAGGGTAGGCAGACGGAACTTGGGAACCTAGTGTTAGCACATCGTTCGACTTGCGTTCCCCACATATTTGTTCATAACCATTTTACCACTTCTTCGAAAATGAAAAGCAACAGACATAGAACTGATTTCAAATATTACCACAATTTCCTTTATGTGTTTACACAATCCGTGCCTAATATATATCTGTCGTGCCACAGCGGCTGTAAACAATAGATTGTGGGTTCCATCCCCACCCGAGGAAATGAAATATTTTATATTTTCAACTTAAATAATTCATGTTTTCCTTTCTACGCTCTGGTAACAAGGCCTCAAATCCGGCGGCATGTGGTGAACGGAAGTGGAACGGAGTGTCTTAACACTAGGTTCCCAAGTTCACTCTGCCTACTCAGCCATGTGCGTGATACAGTGTGACTCTGAGTAGAGTGCCTAATATAAATATATGTGTACATACATTTATATAAAGACATTAAAATAAAAGAAACATATTATGTCTCTTCGATCACTTCATTGAATGATCCTGCAGCAGTCGATTTTTACTAAGGTGCTTTAATAACTGAATACTTTAATGAATACAAATATATATATATTATAGATTAGGTAAATATAAATTTTAAAAATTTATAAGGAAGCCTAAATTAGTTTCCGTTCTCTGTCTTCCTTCCTCTTAAGTATTCGTGTCGATATCGACGGAAAGCAATTATGAAAGTATTATAAAGTTTTTTAATAACCTGAGTCTCAATAGAATGAAAGATATTAAATCATCGAATAATTTGTAGTTGAAGAAAATTCTAAGAGCCACTTATTAATATGCAACGTCGCCGAAATCTGATTTGAAACGCGATTGTTGTGGGCTGTGGATCGACTCATGACAATTAATGATATTCCTTTCCTCGCTGTGGTACCGACAATAACGTGGGAAGATTGTCTTTTCACTAGACTTCGACTATGTTTTACTGGTAAGTAAATAACTTAATTACAGGTTTGTTATAAAGTTGTACATTTTAAATGTTTATGTTATATAATAATATTCCGTTTATTTTCGTGATGCTTTTAAAAAAGAAGGAAACAACATTTTCTTGCTGCAATGGCATAATTACTACCACAACTTACTTACACATCTTTTGAAATTAATACAAAAAAGCTGCTTGATTCCTCACATTTGAATCCTCACACACTTGTGTAATGTTAGTTGCATTACTTTGAATAGGAAAAGAGGTTTCGTCTTGCGAAGACTAATCTTACATATATATTTGCATTGCACAGGAACCTATCAGCGAATCGTCTGGAGGTGGTGTCTGCGGGCGCGCTGAGCGGCGCGGTGCTCAGCCGGCTGTGGCTGGACCGGTGCGCGCTCATCACGCTGCCTTCGCTACACCTGCCTCGACTTCACTACCTGTGAGTAACCATTACATTTGTGTTAAATCATATATACAGTAATATTCGCACGCCAATGTACGCTATTACATGGAGAGTGATACAGTTATTTTCCTATTCACCCTTCGTCATATCTTACGTACTTTGATGGATCGATTATAAATTATTCATGCAAGCAAAGTGCGGACAGTTTTTTTGGCGATGTAAATCCTCGATATTGCTTCGTCATAGACGCTGCTCGATGTGTGCCTCTAATATCATTCAAATTAGCTCAGCTCTATTGAACGGGCTTGTCACATTTTTCCCTTTGAGATTGAATAATAATGCCTCCTTACAATACGGATGTATGCATAATTATTCTGTTTTTGAATGTTTCATAAACTAACAAAAGAAAATAAATGAATAAAATCTGTGATATAAAAAATAATCGACGAAACATTACTTCCACAGCTCCATTGTTATGACATGAAGGAATGTTACAGCCAATAATTTTAACCTATTTTTAAAGTAAGTTCAACGTATTAGTATTTCGTGAACAAATCTATAATACATTTATTAATAGTAAATAGACAAGGTAATCATTTCAATATACAATTTTCAAAGATTCAGAACCAAGGCTCGTAGAAAGTCGCAAGACGCACATATCACGAGGTATTTTTCGTCTGGTACATATACGTACGTATTTCAGTTTTATGTAAATTGCGAATGGGTCAGGAATACATTTCAATAAATTTGAAAACGTGTACACGCTTTGTCTTACACAAAATGAAACGCAAGCATCATTATATACCAATTTGTTTCTTAATGTCTTTGTCGATTTATCTATTGATGAGTATGAAGTTGTTACGTTAGTTCAAGCGATAGGAGACGTAAAAAGAGGGACGTCTCAGACGATACTCACACATGCACGGTCGGTATAATGTAGCAGTCACAGCCCGTCTCGAGTCTCGATCTCGGCGGGGAAAAAAATTCTTCGACGCAACTGACTCGAGTAACGGAGGTCGTTAGCACTCCCTTCTGTACGGCTAATCTACGTCTCGTGGGCAATCCACCAAAAGTGCTTTTATAAATCAAATTGTACAATTAATTAACTCGGTATAGCGGAGGGCGCTGTGCAGTAAACAAAGAGGAGCAAAAACGACAAACAAAGTTCTAAATCTCCACAACGTCGTTGACAAGTAATAGTATCGCAGACTAATGACAAACAACCAACTGCGCTGTATGCCCACCACCCGCCATTGACACAAGGTGCTTCTTTAATAGTGAGATAAGAGTAAATACGTAGAGGTTTACTTATATTTAACTACTATATGAATAAATATGATAATTGCATTTTTATTATTTTAAAAAGCTAATTAAGCGCTACAATAAGTTTCGCTTCTCAACATTCAATACCTTAAATTTGGCAGAACCTTACTTAACAGGGTAGGCAGAGGGAACTTGGGAACCTAATGTTAAGACACTCCGTTCCGTTCCTCACTTTCCGCCGAATTTTAGGCATTGGGTGTCAAGTAGTGGAATTCAACGCCATAATAAAGAATTAAAGTGCCCACAGTGATATTGTGGTGTTGTGGTGGTGGATACCTGTTGTTGCATACGCTGTTACGGAACTTTGATCGTGTATGTACATTACCGGTACAAAGCAATAATGAAGTCACAAAGGATACTCCCACACGTTCCTATTGTTATCGATAATTTGGCCTTTGTCGAGGTTAGTTATAACACATTATCTATAGTTATTTAGATAACATTATTTATGTATTTTTAGCTTTTATTTAACTTACCACTTTTAATGAAATTGTTTCTCATTTCATTTTAATTTATTTTTAGAAATTTTATAAGTTGATTTCTTATCATTTGTAATTAATTTATTAATGTTAAGATTTAATGTAACTTCCTCTACTAAGTACGATTTTTTCTTATTATATATACGTACGTAAATATTTTACGTTGAACACGTGAGATTATGTAATTGTTTGTTATTAATTTAAGTATTAAATTTTAATTTTAAAATATGTTAAACCCTAAAAGTATTTTCCTTTTAGTGATTTTCTTGTTAATAGTAAATGTAGTTTACGTGTTAATAGTAGATAACATTGAATGTAATATATTGTACAATACTATATGAGCGACGCCTGGGGAATGTAAATTACTGCGACACAGTTTCATACTAATGCAGTTTTTACCGACTTTGTTTTATAACCTTTATTAGTCTCTTTTATTATTATTATTTTAATTTCTTTTAGATGAATGTAATTGTCTGTGTTGTAGTTAATATCTTTCTACACGAACGTCCTTCTGCATGCAGAATAAAAGCTTTGCTAAATTAAACCTCAGCGCTTTTATAATAAGTTGCTCGACTGGTAACGTAATAATAAGTTTTACTCATTTCCACGGTGATTAGATAATGAAATGAGCAGGACAATGTCCTTGAAATCGTTATCTAACGTTCGCACATAGCGTATTATTAGCAACAGAATACACTATTGTAACAGTAGTGATAACGGATAAAGTTAGATGAGTGCCTCCTCCTTATATTGTATGCAGTGGCGGTTCTTGTCATATCTTGTCAAAGACATTGTTAAAAGTACAGCGGTGACAGCGGTGACACGTGGCATAGAAGGTATATATGTTGTTACAACATTTATTCGATGCTTTATAAAACGTAATTAAAGTAGTACTCACTTATATTTAAGTACTTAAAAATATTATATTAAAAATATTATGTATTTCTTAACCAAAAGTAAAAATTAATCTTGACCGGACGCGAGAACGTTAGCATGTTATTGTTTTAGTTTCACTAGATGCGGAGGGAATTTATTTTCACATTTTAAGGATGAAAACGGAGGAAATAATGTTGTTTACAAAGGCATTTTATACTAAAGTAGTCAGTGTAGCGACGTGTTTATTTCAGGGCAGCAAACGTCGCTCCTGTCAGGGCAGTAAGCCTGTCTCATACTAGCGTATACTATAAATATACTAGCTATTGCTTGCGGCTCCGATCATATGGTTGAATGAAAATAACTAATTACATATAACCTTTATTGTTTTGAAAAATTAACTTACACAGAATATTTTTTGTCTTCCCAAACCAAAAGATTCACAGATTAACGCGCTAAAAATTGACAACATCCGCTATGATAGTTCGAAATCACCGCATTATAAAAATCCACTGAGACTAAGTTGTATGGAAATAAGTCAGTAGGTAAACGATATATTTAATTTTACATATTAGTATCCAATGCAAAATTGACATTGTGTTTAACATAAATTGTTTTAATTTAATTTTATCTGCATAACTTAGATATTTATATACCGCTCTTATACTAACATGCGTCATAAAAATACAGTGGATTTAGACTGTCATCGTACATTGCGGCAATTTATTGTAACAGTAATACCTATAATAAATCATCGCGCTTTAAAAAGGCAGCGCTCGCGACCGCCGCTATTTGTGTTCACTTGTACGTCGTAAGCCATACTAAGCTACATGTCTACTGTTTACTATATATAGTACGCGGTCACATAACAGAAAACGTACTGTATTTAGTGCTTATTGATTTATTTGTGAGTCGGAAATTCAGAAATGAAAATATTCCAGTACGAATTAAAGATAATAATAATTCAAAGTATCACATTTAGTATTTACTAATACTATATAATGTATTGGATGAGAAGACTACTAGATTGATTTATTTACAAACGATTTCCTTAATATTTTTTTATGACATAACATGAGTCACTGTAGTAGCAGTAGTCGACGAGGTCGGCGGAAAGTTCCGCTTTGAGTAGCATTCGATATTAAATGATGCTATTTACGACGCGATTACATTTAGAAGAGCGAGCAAAGGGCGCGCATGGAGTAGCACGCGGCGCGGCGCGGCCTTGCGCGGGGGTCGCGTTCAAATACGAGGCGAGGCCGCGCGGCTGCGCTAGGCTGGTGACTATAAATAGAGCTTAATACTGACATGATCAGCAAGCCTGTTAGTTCGGGCCTCGCGGAGCTTTCACACGCCACTTGCGAATATTTCGCAACAACGACGCGACGCGGATATAATTCTGATGATAGAGGTGAGGTCGCCGGACACGCACTCCGCACTCCGCACACGTCGACCGCGGACCGACTCAAGGCCCGGTGCCGAATAAATTCAAAGTGCACGAATAAAGTACACTAACAAACGCGACGAATTGATAAATATACAAAACATTTGCCTCGCGCAAGCTGTAGCGTTGGCACGCCTCGTGCAGACAGAGACACTACGCAATGTTACGAATGTCTCTTTATGCGTCGTCTGCAAGTGGAGGCACTCACTGTCATTTACTGAATGGATTTATACGAAAAAAATCTTACAAATGGTCGCCCATTTGTAACGTCGCTTTTATGTATACATGCCTACGTGTTTTAGTAGCAGAAAAATATGTTATATAAAAATTCTTCGAAATCTTAAATTTGTAACATAGTGTTGGCATAACCTAGATCTGCTGAAGACAATGAGTTGGAAGAGTTGCCGGCAGCGACGTTGGCGGAGACGCGTGCACTGCGCGTGCTGCGAGTTCCGTACAACCGCCTGCGCGCGCCGCCCGCCGCCCTCGTGCACCTCACCAGGCTGCAGGCACTGTACGTATCTTATACAATAAATACAGTATCTGGTACTTTATATATCATTTGATTATTAGATTACCACACGGTACACCACAGGTGCCTATAAGCAATATCTCATTTAAAACATCGTGAAACCAGCCAAGACTCGATGAAGCTGTTTCTCTATAAGAAGTTGTGAAATCTCTAGGTAAAACCAACTAAAAAAAAATATTTTAGCAGAATGAGGTGTTGATATATATTTACAAGTCAACGACCAAGTCAACCAAATCTGACGAACCTTAGACTTGGCCTGGCTTGGTGTGTGCTTAGTGTGCTTATAGTTTACTAGAAGATAATTAAATTTTTTCCGTGTGATTCCGGCTTAGAATAGGATCAACCTGGTACTGATGGTGTCGTAAGAGGCGATTAAAGTGCGTGTGGTAGAGTGATGTTGCCAGTAATGACGACACGCATGGGCAGACTCGACCGGATTATTACCACCCCCAGCATTTAAGACCGGCGTTAAGTAGTGGCTTTTGCCACTGACGGTAACTGACGGCAACGCTCCTGTAGCTCCTCTGGAGTTACACGGGGCCGTGGGCGACGGTGATCATTTACCACCAGGTGATACGGGTCACCTGGTGGTAAAATGATCATTTGCCGTCGGTCGTTTGCCGTCTTTTCAATGAAAAAAAAAGATAATTAAAAGCTCTATACCTATCCGGAGGGTCTCAAATAAGAGCACGAAAATACTCAATGGTTCCAGAAAAGTATAGTACTGTAGTGCTTTTTGTGCCTCTAGTAGTACTTTCCAAACTTCCGCAATAAATGGACAGTAAATGTAACACAAATAGATCTGACATTTCGAATCAGTGGTTCTTTAGATTAGCGCATCCACTCCAACAAATTCTACATACTACTTGACATTCATCAAACAATACATTTCTAAACATCCCCCGACATTTTATTACAATTATGTGATACATTTACACACAAAATTATACATTTACTTTATTATATATTTCTGCACTCGCAAAAATATGTACTCAAGTATTAAGCAACTTTATAAAACATTTGGATATCCTTCTGTAAATCTGTGTTAGCTCATACGGCGAATGTAACATATTAATGCGATTATTTCATCAGATTGTAAGTAGGCTAATGTAAGATCGAAGACCTTTTCAAATGATATAAAGCTCGTGCGCACAGAACGACGACAGCGATAGTGATCGGGCGTCGCGCGTACGTGCGTCGGGCGCCCACGCGAGCGCGAGCGCGGCCGTTAGGTGGCCACTGGCTAGACTGGCGCGCTGCGCTCGTAAATTATTCTCTTTACGACGCGTTAATATTTCCGCACCTGTACGATACTACATTATAGGAACTGAAATGACTCACTTTTGGACTTATTTGAATATTGTCGATTTATGCTGTCAACGACAGATTTTTTTTTATTATTATTATTTTTAACTGAGATATTTAATATTTTCAATTTAAATATTTAATGTTTCATTTTCTTCGCTCTGGTAATAAGGCAAAAGTGCGGCGTTGAGTTCCGCCACTCAACACACAATGCCTCAAATGCGGCGGAAAGTGGGGAACGGAAGTGGAACGGAGTGTCTTTACACTAGGTTCCCGGGTTCCCTCTGCCTACCCTGCCTCGTGCGGGATATAGCGTGAAGCTAAAAAAAATATATATATTTTTAACGATTGGCACCAGCTCTTTGTTTAGACTTTACAATAAAAATACTAAATTTACAATTTATAACAAATACAATGAAAATATAATTATTAATATTTAATAACATCTTCAAATTATAACATCTTCCTTTCGCCCTAATGGTTAGTCATAATATCACCTCATTGTACATTTGTTACTTTTTCTTTGTTGTATATTTATGTTTACATATTTTATGTACAAATACATGTTATAAAGTATTAGAGTACTTGTAAAAGATATGTATATTCAAGAGTTCGATTATTTGCCTTTAAAAATAAAATTTAATTAATGAAATCTAAATCTATGTTGTTTGTCACAAACCTTGAATTTTAAAATAGGTATTTTCGATTATAAAAAACTGATTAAAGTCCATCGCGCGGTTTAATATTAAGAATAAGAGTTAATTTTAGTTACTTTGTTTACTAATGAGAAAAAAACATAAATATGCAAATGTATTTGTGACTTTGGTCTTGTTTATAATTTTGTTTAGCGTAAATAAGTTATAAAAACGTAATCACAGCAAGTCTCGAGTCCACAACACTTGTTGGTAATTAAGCGTCATTTAGCGCAGTTTACCTTTCTTTGCATTCTACGCAACTTGAAACATCGTGCTGTATAGATTAGCTCATACAAGAATAAAACCGTTTGTCCCTTTTATTTAAAATTATCCTAAATTTTAAATTCTTAAATATGTTGTTAAATATTTTTAAGATATTCCACTCTTAGGAAAGAAAATACTTTTTAAATCATATCAAAATTTTTACATTTTGAAAGCACACCTTTATTGGAATCGTCCAAGCGCACTGACCAACTAAGTCATGCGTTCTGATACAGCGTTACAATTCTTAGACGCTTGAATTACTTAGAACTTATTGTACCTACTTATGTAGTTACCATCTCTGTAAGGATATTTTTATTTATTTTATTTAATTGTTGAAATCACGCTTCGTTCAAATTGTTATACTTTCTTTAAAAAGATATTGTTTAATACTTCTTACGTAGAATCGGTTTTCTTATAAAACTATAAGTTTTGGAGAGTATGTGTACAGCTTGCCTTTTTTTTCTACAGTAACTTAGCCAGCAATGAGATCACCGAGCTGACTTCCACTTCCCTGCCGGCGCTGCCGTCTCTCCATACTCTGTAAGTACTTTATCGTCTATTTACTTTATATTTACATGGATCGGTAGAACTAAAAGTACTAATTTAAACGGATTAATCGTGTATATACATTTGTAAACATTTTTGGAAACTCGAGGTTTCGTACACTTTGCAGAAGTCCGTAGTCACGAGACTGTGGAGGTTATAAATCAAATCCACGATTAATCCGGTTAAATTCGTTTCATTTAAATTGTATAACAATCGGGATAGTCAAAGATTTTATTAAATAATAACTATATTGGGTACAGACGTTTTGCAAAATGAAACAATAGAACAAATCGTATCGATATTGAGAGAAAATTTCATCGTTTAGTAAATTATTATTAGGTATTGGCGTATTAAACGCCCTCTTGACGACATCGAATTTTCAGTAATCCTCCCTCAATATTATCCTGTTTATTTTTTACAAATATTTTAATTTTGAGGAATGATAAATAGAATAATGAACGTAATAAATTATATTAAAATATTACTCACTACTTATTATTCACTCCTTGGAGACGGCTATTAAATCTGTTGATATTTTATTTTATTTTTGTTTTTAGCAACCGGTTTCCGATTTTTACAAATATCAAACGATTTTAAATATTATTTTGTGTATTCTTATCTGGCTATACAGATAAACTCCGTGTACAGATAAACTGCCTTTTGTAATTATTATAAGAAGTATAAAAACGTATAATTGTAATACTTCAGTAACTAGTGTTATCATATTTTTATGTCACTTTTCATCGGTACATCGTTCATCAAGCTTATTGAATTTGAATTTAAATTAAGTTATTTATACAGCTTCACGTTTGCACTCGTGGTAGCCGTTTATACCATATATTTACAATATTGATTATAACCTGGACCTACATTTGGATAATATATTTATTCGTCAATGTCCTTAAACGAGAGGCAGTTGACTCGTACAACACACGTTGCTATAGCACCATATGCAATAAATAAGTGTTTATATTTTCAAGTGTATGGTTAGTTAGTGTATGAAGTGAAAATTATTTGAAATTTTAATAATGTAATATGTCTTTTATGTGTTATATGAAAAAAAAAACAAGAATTCTGGCAAAGTATATAATCATACTACTTTTCTCCATATAAACTATAATTGAGTAAAATGTCACATTCCTCCGTCAGCACAATTTCCGTTAAAAGTTTTTACATCACGCATTAACATTTGTCGTGGCGCAGGGGCACAAGCTTGTGACTTCAATCGCGACGGTTGTGGGTTTGATTCCCACTCGAGGAAATGATATATTTAATATGTTCAATTTAATTATTAAATGTTTTCATTTCTTCGCTTTGATAACAAGGCAAAGCGCGGTGTTGAGTTCCGCCACTCAGCACGCAATGAAGGAAAGTGAAACTGAGTGAGTGAGACAGTCAGTAACATATAGATCATTTAAATATCTGCAAATATATATTTATCAATAAGATTGTCTTTGAACTATTATTTGAAACATTCTTTAATTGTGTATTACGCAATATACTACATTTAACGCACCCCTTTTGGAACAGTACTCGTCTGCGGTCGCAATAAATAAACATTTAAATTTAATTAAAAAGAAAACATATCACTTAATATAATTGACGTAATGGTAATGATAGTATTTACGCATACATTATATCGCGGGCGCAGTGAAGCTCCGGAGAGAGCGGCCGCGCGCGGGCGGTAGTGGGGTCAGGAGGCAGTCCTCAGGCGAGTCGTGCCGCGGCGAGGCTGTGGCGAAGGTGATCTGGTGACGAGAGCGGTGATCACACGCGCCATGTGTTACTTGTGTCCTACATACGCTACTTACGTACGAGTACGTACACACATCTACAACTGATTAGTTAATACCGCGATATAACGGACCTAATTACGGCCATTCCGAACAACACATTATATTTCATAGCTCACTCTGAGGCGTACATTGAAGTAATGAGCGTCTCTACAATGGAGACAACATGAATACGAATATTATTTACTTCAAATACTTGACATTATCTTCTCATTAGAAAATTATAGTAGTTATTCAAGATTCTGTTTAGTTCTGTGGAAACAACAAACCTATTAACAAATCAAGCAAAACTAAAAATAATTTAAATTAATTTTAACTAAAAGAATTTAATTTATTTAATACCAGAAATCTTTTCGTTATAATATTACACAATACTTTGAATAAAATTCTTATAAAGACCAAACCCGCAATCTGCCTCTAACAACAACAAGAACAAACAAACTTTCAGATGCCACCACTATCTTAAGACGATAATTAATATATATATTTCATATAAAATGTTGCGTACCTACATCGGGTGACACTGAGGAAAGTCTCAGCGGCCAACCCTTATCAGTCACTTCCACTCGCGTCAGACTTCATTAGGTCGTTAGTTAGCCTAGATGACTAGCGACTAATGGCCTATACGGCTATTTACCCTTTAAATGGACCCGCGTATCTTAATATGATAACACCCCGCTTATTACACGCACACTCTGATATAAAGTCATTTAAATGAAGTCGCTTTAATATAATATAAACGTATCTCTTATTTATGTCAGTACGTTTTAAAACGTGTAAAATTTGCTAATCCGTGTCAACGTTTTATTACTTTCGTGGATCGTTTACGCAGAACGAAGGACAGCTAAAATTAATTTATATAATATAATGTATTTCATTCATTACGACGCCGCTCTCTCCGCGGCGCCGCTATAAATAGTGTCTAATGTATACATCTTCACCGACGAACGTAGTAAAAATAACAGATGACAAACGAGGCGACACAGCGCGAGTGTTTGTAAAGCGTGCCGTCCACGGACAGCGGACAGCGGACAGCGACGGCAACTAATGAAAGCCGTAGTCGCAATGGAGCCATTGTCGGGAATTTCTGGAGAGACGACAATTTATCACTTACACTGCGAATACATTTTTTTTAAATTTAACATTATATTCCAAATTTTGCGTTACACAGAAAGTATTATTTCCTTGTTAATCAATTTGCTGGCTTATGTTGCAATGTCGGTCGGCTGTTATTCAATATTAATAATAAATATGATGGAGAATACATAATCGAAAGAGGCGGCCGTTATGGCGCAACCGCACAGCGTCTGACGGTAAACGTGATAGTTGTGTGAGTTATGGAAGATACTTTTATTTCCTCGCTGAGGTAATAAAACAAAGTTGAGTTTAAACGTGGAGTTCTGCCACTCAACACGCAATAAACATGAACATCGAGAGGATGGAGGAGGAAGGAGCGTCTTTACATATAGTCATCTTCGAAAAGTTTCAGTTATTGATATATATGAATACTTTTCGTTAAAAAATAAAGTACATCATAACATGATTTACATTAAGTGCGTCACTAATTGTTATTGTGGATTGCATGAAAGTTCACAGAAAATGTGTATAATCTTATATAATGTGTACGTCATTGTCTCTCAGTACTGGAGTAGTGAGTAACCGCACCACCAAACCTAGCAGCAGTAATAGGATTACGGTAATATAATCAAGTCTCATGATATTACAAGTATTCAAGATCCACACGGGCTTCTTCTAGAATAAATAATCCAAGACATACTAAAATAATTCTTATATGTATAGTTATGTCGTACGTCATACTTGATGTATGTACGACGTGTAAGCATTGGTATATTTATGTATCAATGTAGGGCTTGATAAGAAGAATTAATTAATATAGGTAGAATATTAAATTATATTACGTCAATACACAATATTTTTACTTGTTATGAATAGAAGCAGCTTCACATAGTATCCCAGACAGAACTAAATGAGGCCCGCCATTGTTCAATTCCCTTCCGATTTCGAGACATATCGTCTTGCCCGAGACAATTCGATGGTGTTTTTCTACGCTACTTATGCATCACTATTGTCATAAGTATTTAGTTACGTCGTCGCAAGCCGCTGAAACAGCAAGCATCACGTTGTTCGTCCACCAATACTCTAAGAATTCAAATCTCCTTTTGGTGGCCTTTTTACTACCGCTACTTATATTGATCATATATTTACAAACTCTGTACCAAGAGAAAAACTATAACTATAATTTAAAGTTCAGATAATAGCGGTCAGTTGGCTTATTTTTACTTTGGTAAAAATAAAATTAACAAATTACATAAAATTATTTGTATTTCGACGACAATTGGTCGCATAGAAAAGCTAAGTTTTTCTAAGTAAAACAACAGCAAAACTTTAATGCTTATATTACAATAACGAACCCAACTTATTATATGGCTTTTTTTTATTATTATTAAAAATGAGTTTAATGCCTTACTTTAAAATCAGTAGGTAAATATAAGGAGTTTAGTTACTACTAAACTCCTGAAATTTACTGGTTGGTTCCAATTCGGTAAATACTTTTACCGAATTGGAACCAAAATTATGAATAAATCATATAATGTGTATGTGTGTGTGTGTGGCCACAATAAAATACTATAACATAAAAATATTTAATTAATTGAAAATGGAGAATATAGTTATAATACGTGCAGAAACTGTCATGGTGATAAAAAATATTATTATTACATTTTATTACAAAATGTCATACAAATGTATGTGGTAGAAGATAGCCCCGAGCAAGATCTATAAATGATTTTCATGTAAATACATCATAACTAGCGGGACGCGCAGCCACTCATAGCCTAATAAATAAGATTGTTATACATTGAACTGTCTTAAATCCGTCCTAAAGCAATATTTTGGTGGTCCGCGTTAAGAAAAGTGTATCCCGATCGAATAAGCGACTAAGAGCACGTTAATTGCCAAATATCGTAGTGAATTAATGTTCTACACATATAGAAATATGAAAAAGTTAGTAAAGTTTATATGTATTTAGTAAAATATGAAAAATCTAAGACACTAGGATTCTAAGAGCTTTATCAGTATCAATGACAAACGGCAGCAACACTCTACGTCTGTCTCCGACTCTTTTTCTCCGGAATGCTAACTAGCTAACATTAATAAATTAACGGTACAAAAAAACCTGTATAACAGATATGTATACAAATAATTTTTATATTACTTCGAAGTCCAGTACCTACTATAAGATTTAGCTTCTGTAATGAATACTAACTAGGCTTTTACAATTTTACTTGACCTGGAACTTTACAACTAAAATGCTTTGTATCTGGATCGTTGGTTATTAAATACAATAAATTAATAAAAAACGGAAATCTAAGAAGGACTTTGAGGCTTGTCGTGGCTTAGCGGTACAAACGTGTGACTGTTTGTGGGTTCCATCCCCACTCGAGGAAATTAAATACTTAATACAAAACTTACAAATAGTGGAGTTATTTTAAAACATTATTTTAGCAAAAATAAGGACATTGAATGTGGGATGGTAAAAATTAACACTTTCCTTTTATCAAATGTAACAAACGATAACTACGTTAATATTTCTTTTTTCATTGAGTAAGATGGAACTTACAATAGTTAATCATTTTACATTCGTGATGATTTCATTAATTTTCCAAATCCTGAATTAATAATATATGAGCCAGGACAACTACTTTACTCGCAATTTATTCCTAGCAATGTTATATTCAATATTCAAGACAGGATGATTTTATCGTGAAGCGGCAACAAAAATTGCATTGATAAAATTCATTCCCTTTGTGAATGGGTCGGTGCGGCGGGTCGACGCCCGTCCGCGCGCCCTTCGACACATCTCCCGACGACGCGCGACGTGTACACTCTACAGTTACTGGAACAGGTCAAAACCTTCTTGTTAAATCAATAATAAGCATAATATTTATAAATATTATATCTATATATATATTCTTGAGAATTAGTCTCTAATCAATATATAGAATATCAAAATTCGTTAAATAATAAAATTCTACAAATGTGCCCACTGTGATGCTTGCCCATGTGACACGGTACTGTTGCAGGTGACTTATTTTGAAATTTTACAATAATTGAATGACAAATCTATTTCCTATCAGTTGGTGTTAAAGGTTACCTTCAGCACTACGTGTTTGGCAGCAACCCTTCTCAGCGCGTCGATGAGGCGATGCGTTTTGATTTATGACGCTCCTTTGACTCCATACTGTCCTCCGGCAAAGACCTCCCCTTCCCCCCTCCACACCCACACCCCACGCGTACCCCTCATCCCCGCGCTATAATAAACGAGGTTCGAGACAAGTTTTTCAGAAATTTCTTTCTACATAATTTTATAGACTTAAATCGCCATCTTAAGTGTCGGTCCAATCCTTAATAACAATCTTACTTATCACGAACAAGTACGCAACTTGTCAAAACCGCTCTTACAATTAAGTAGCTGTAGGGTTTCACTATGGAACTGTAAAATATTACAGTCATAACGAATGTATTTTCTTTTAAAAAGTAACATGTATTATACTCATAGCTACAGGAGTAAATAAAGAGGCAAAAGCACTTTACATAGCGAGTCCGTCGTCTCCGGTCCTCCGCCCGGACCCGCGTTATTGCGAACTCATTACCATAAAACAAACGCACATGTCGTTGTTGCCTTTTCTTCCTCCATACTATCTGTCGTAATTACGACTGCGCTCGTTGGGAGCATTTCTTACATCGACAAACGACAAACAAGTTATATCTCGCCGCTCGTAACAATCAATTCATGACCTTCCTAGATATAGAGATGTGATAAAGTAATAAATTTGGATTTTATGAATTCTCATAAAAACAAAGTGAAAACCTATTTTATTGTAAATTGAGAAAAAGCTTCGTCGATCACGAAGAAAATTTTATTATTTAAAATAAAATTGATATTTTTGTTATTTTTACATTGTATGGTATCTTTAAATAATCTGAATGTAGAACAAATATTTACCGACAGGATCCTGAAGAGGAACCGCATCACCCACATCGAGCAACGCGCCTTCGTGAACACGCCCGCACTACGCGTGCTGTGAGTACTCACCATTATACTAATTACTGTATATAATACAACATTATATTCTTAAACATAATACAAAATTAAATACATAATACCACAGATATATCTTATGTTATTTTTAAAATTATTACTGCCCTGGCATAATTAACTTAAATGTTTTCCAGAACATTATAGCTGATGAGCCATTTTGTATTAGTTACTATATTTGTAGACGAACTACACAAGTTACGACCCTGGCGTGTAACTTCATACCGCACTATTCCGCCATCTCCTTGTAAGTCTGCTTTGTAAATAATAAATTACCAACACAATAGATCGATAGAGGGCACACATTTCTTATTAGTACTACTTGCTTACTAGGAAAAGGAGAAATCACTTATATTATATAACAAAGTCGCAGCTCTGCATAATAGACCACTTTCAGACACTCGGACAAGTAAAAAATAAAGTATGTAATCTATTTCAACTCTCCTATGAATTATTAAATGTATAAAATATTACGTATCATATAAGACACAGCAACCTGCTCGCGGCTGTTCCCGCTTGAGCTACACATTTACTAATCAGAATTACTAAAGTTTCTTTGTTGTTTATTTGAAAACTGAAGATTCAGCCAATTAAATTAAACGGTTATTTTGGAGCAGTTTTATCGAACGAATAACATTGTTTTATGAAGACAATTTATTTGTCAAACTATCAAAATAAGAGAAATACTTTACGTTAAAGGAAATTTGCCAAAATATAATTGTAAAAACTGCAGTTAAGTCGTTTAACCCCTCCCTCAGATTAGCATGGGCAGAGAAATAGACAAACATTTTTGATAAAACTGTGTTAATTCGAATTACTTCTCTATTAATTATAGACGATAATTTTATTTATTAATGGATACAAAGTAATTAGAAAACGTCGATAAAAAAACGTACACTTTTATAAATTGAATTGAATTATTATAACTGAATTATCATTACTTTATAGAACACAAAAAAGAAGTTAAGAAATATTTTGTTGTGTATAAATTAACATTAATTCGCACTTGTCAATAGTATTTTCCAAAGCTTTTTACTAAAACTGTACATATTAATTAACCTACTATAACCGCACAAGCTTAGGCCAATCATGCCTTTCTATCACTTGTTCTGCGACAACGTGACGGGTTTTTCGTACGTGCAGCAGGCGTTCATCGATTGAGACGCCATCATGTCAATAAAAAACATTATTTTGGGTGCACATTTCACATTGTACAGTATAGATTGTGTCTTATATTACAGTGAAGGTCGCGGGAACATTAAAATAAAATTATTTTATTTTCGTATTTAAATCAGATAAAGCACTGCCTTAGTCTGAAATAATAGACAGTTTGATATAAAATAAAAAGATTTTTCTCTAGGTTCGATCTAATTACTTTTCTGTATGCGTAACAATCGTAAAGCTATAAAAGGTTGACAAATAAATGATAAAGCAAAAACTAAATCAATTATATTCAGTAACCCAATATTTTAATCCTAAATGAATACAGTGGATGTCAATCAATGAGTGTATTATATTACGTCAGGCCGCCAGCAGCCCCCCGCACCCCCGCCCCACTTCAATAAGCGCGAACTGACAGAGACTGTAAACATTGATATGTATTGTTTCCCAACTACCTTCTCGGCTTTGTCTACGTAGTGCTGGCCCAGATTCTTGTAAAACGTCGGACCCAATAACTATTTATGATCGCCGCAGTTATCTTAACACTTAGGCTAACCTGTAACGATAATATTTGTTACGACCTTACATGAAATGTATTTTATTTAATTTATTCCTATTTTGATTTGAATTATCATAATTATATTTATCAACGGTTCATATTCGTGCTGAGTATTACAATATTATATGCGCAGCGTAGTGGAGCAATGACAACAAGCGGGCTACCTCTGTAATAGTTTACTACTCTTTCCTGTACTGTGAACGAAGATCTGAAACAAAATCCACCTACTTTCGCTTATTTTCTTGTTTGATATTTCAATATGGGACAGTACAACATTCATTCCATTTTCAGTAGTATTTATTTCTTATAAAAGTATACCAACTCTAAAACTAATCTATCAAATGGACGAAAATAATTTTATCCGATGCGTAAAGGCACAGCAGGCGCGCGGCTGGGCTCGCGGCGTGGGCGGCGCTCGGCTCGTCGCGCCGTCGCGCGTCGCTCCTACGTCACACTGAGATAGCAATGTTATTAACAGTGATACGATAGTATAATCCTGCCTCGGCATATGTATTATTGCGATATTATAATTTACCTTTAAAGAACCTTCCACTCAGTCCTTGAATGCGCACAAAAGTGTCTTTGCATAGTTATGGAGCGTAACGTACACTTTGTAAATATGTTTCGGAAATAAGGACATTTCCTTCTTTATTGTTTGCTAAGCACATACATTGCTTGGACCATACAACTGTAGTCAATTTAGGAATTGTTACTTAATTATAACAATGAACATAAAGCAAAGTAGTGTTCATTTAATGTGTGTGTTTCTGTCGCACGAATTGTCTTATTTTGCTGACCTCGTAAATGTCCATATCAATTTTACGAGAATTTTACAACTCATAAAAAATAACCACACCGGGTTATAATAGGCAACAATACCGGCGGGTACGAATGTATGTGTGTGTGTGTGTGTGTGTGTGCGTGTGTGTGTGCAACAACATAAACCACTATAGTGACCAACTGTTGCTTTACGATCATTTATACTAAACTAACATAACAATTTTATGAACACTGTTAATCAATTCTGTAATAGAATAATTACTATTGATAGCTTTAATATATTGAAATCCCTTTGATATTAATTTTTTTCAGCTTCACGCTTTTTTTTTAACTGGGTTAGGCAGAGAGAGAGAGAGAGAAAGATAGAGAGTAACTGTTCAAAGGCTACCTTCCATTTCATCCTAATTTTTCTTTTCTTTTTTTATTGACATTTTAATATCAAAGTAATAATTACAGGACATTTTTGAACGTATTATTAAACAACATTACCAAAGATTTTTTTGAATGTTCTGGTATTTGAATATATTACTACAAACAAAGTATATAATGTAGTCTTCTACAACATAACATATTAAATATCAGATATTTCAGATTTCGTGGTTAGTTATACGTACGATTGTGCAATGAGCGGCAGGCATGTGCGCGCTGCGCTGTGTCTGCGAGGGGCTGTGATCATTGCTCTCGGCGGCGATCGATTGCGTATAGGGCTACCACGGTATTCCATCCTGAAATAACTTCATAAGATACAATTATACATATTCAGCGTAGTGCTAAAAGCTCAAAAGGACAGCTCACAACCATCGCCTTAGTTAGCCAGAGCTGGTAGTCTAGTGCGTGCCGCTCTGAGTCAGCTCTTTTCTCTTCCCCATCATTTAGTACATTTGTCAAAATGTAATCTGTATGATGATTTTTGTTGAAAATAATTATAACGTAATATTGTAATTATCTTTGGTAATAAATGATATTAACGTGGCCGCAGGAGGCCAAAGGCCAGGGGGATAAAAATTAATGGTATCGGTTCGACCAACTTTGAACCTTATGGGCTGAATAAATTATTGTATTTTTATTTATTCGCTCTGATTGCAAAAGACCGTGGCGGTGAGTTCAATACATAATGTTTTGTCAACTAGGCGGTGCGTGAGGAACGCCGTATCTTAACATTGATTTCCGCTTGAGAGGTAGAGAGTGAAGCTATTTATTTACTATTCAATCAATAAATATGTAGTATAAAATTACCAAATATTACATAAAAATAATGTGTAGTTTTATATTCTGCATCAAAGTAAGTGTTAACCCTGATTTAAAGTTAGCTTCAGCTCTAATACAACGCACATTGACCGCCACCGTCGCCGCCGCCGTAACAAACGCAGTCGACGTCTGATGCTCACATGTCTAATAGTAAATCAATGTACCGGATCAATGCTTATCTCCCGAACAACGGTCTTATAAATTAAGTACATGCTCGAAATTAAATTGAATTACTTTATTGATAGGTTTTTTTAGAATTATATTTATTTGAAAAACATTGACAACTTATAGAAAGTCTACGCTAACAAGTGTTCCGTCTTTCATCAGACCTCTCTGAATCCAACACTTATTTGACTACAAGGAGAGAACACTACTAAATGCTAAGTTCTTATAACCCTTTTTTTGTGTCTGTTTACCATTAAATAACTGTATTTTAATATTAAATTTACGACTCGTATCTGTTCAAGCGTGCAAAAGTCAAACTCGGTAAAGAATAACTCTTCATTTACAGTCAGTACTAAATATATATAATTTGCTGATGCTGTATGTAGGTTGGCTACTTCCTATATGATGTACCGTACCGTACCGTAGCGTTTGGCGCTCCGTTCTGTCTGCCTACCCCGCTAGGGATATATCGTGAAGCTAAGATAACATAACAAATATGATTTAAAGTAGAAATATTAAATACTCCTAAATCTGCAATTCGACTCTTCATTTAATAAGACATGACAGACACTTTCCATCTGAACTGCGAAAATGTCATTTTTTTATGTTTTTGCATAAATATTCTTTATGGGAAGAAATACTTAATTCAATTTTAATTATCTACAGCCTTTTTATAGTAGAATATTTAACTATTATGTACGTTGCTGTATTTTGTTAGAAAGTTAAACAATTATCTACGTAGTTCGATTTCTTCTAAAGTCCCTTTGTTACAACAAGCTCCATAAATATATATATTTCGGTGAATAATTCATGAAAAAAGAATTGATCAGTTGGGAATTTATAGACAAAATGAAAATCAATAAGTCCCATACTGTATTTACATTACGACGTTTGTGTCTCTGTCATAGAAACTTGCTTCAGTCGAATAACGATTTTATTTATATATATTCTCAGGCTTAATTCTCTGTTATGAATTACATATTTTATTCAACACGGGGGTTGTAAGATGTTCCATCTTAGAATATTTAAAGGTGTGGATTTCTATGTTCTCCGATCCAGTCCAACAAGGCCGAGCGTGGAGTTCCGTCAACCAGCACGTACTAGTGGTACATAGTGAAATATGTAAAATGTATGTTACTAATAACGTAAACTGAAAATGTATTTTGTCACTGTTGACCGACAAAGTAGGTATGTAGTCTTAGGCTCACCATTCCCTCTAAATAATAATTCATTTCACTAATAATTTATAAACAATAACGAGATACATATACAAACAGTAGCGTCTTGGTATGAAGCTGACCACGTAAACAGATATTCGTAACAATAAAAAGATAGTAGTTGCGGAAAGCGGCAATTTAAGTGTGACCTCAAAGAGAACCCCTTTGTACCTACAATATAACTCGCGTCCCCGCGCCGCGCCGCTTACGCTGTTGGCGGATTGCGATAACAGGAGATATTTCATGCTTATATATTTTTCGTGAGCATAATACATAAATAAAAAAACGTAACTGGAAGAGAAGTAAGGCATTGTAACGAAAACTTACAATTTATTATTTTCGTAAGCACATAGATACTGTTTCGTAAAATGTGAAATAAAACATATTACTATATAAATATATTATTTATATTATATAAATTAATATTGAAGTAATGTTTAGTTGCTAACTTTCTAGAACAATATATGAGTTTAAATAAGCTTTTTGTTAATATTTTAGTATAACATGCTATCTTAAAAAATATAAACAGGGAATAAAAGAAAATAGTACTGAAATGTATAAATACAACATAGTTATATTTACGCTATTGCTTAATATAGGGTGTACTGATTTGAGATGTTCTTCGTCAAAACGTAATTTTATTGATGTATCTAACACCCAATTTTTGAATTAAAACCTGAACATGCAAGTATGAAACTAACTTCTATATAGCATATTCAACGCTAATCGGTCGGCATCGGGTCCGGCTAATGTCCTCCACCCTCTTTGCCCTCCCGGTCTCCCTTCTTGCAAGCACATCCTCGCAGTTGTAACTACCATATAGAAGTATTATTATGACATTAAGAACCATTGGCCACCATTTTCCCTAATTTGATACAAATATATTTATATACGAGTATATTTAACACAAATACCTACGCTAATATAAGCCTACAAGACTACAAAGCTCGCTCGTTTACAATTAATCGTAAAGCAAAAGGAACCGACGTCCGATTTATTTATGCGTTAGATAAATTTATTTGATCTCGAGCTTATGTTTGCGTATAAACAAACAGTAGGTATTGAGAAGGCTATTAGGCGCGGATCCGCTTGTCATTATTTATTAGAACGCGAGCCGCGGCTCGGGGTGAGATGAATGCGACTGTTTGAGCGCGAAATTAAACTCTCGAGGTGTACAGTAGCGCTGCAAAGTACAGAGCAAATATAATACGAACTGATAAAATCTTCACAATCATTTCTTCAAAGAAATGCCAACAAGCGTATTTTTTATGAAATGCTTCTTATATATAAGGTATAAGGTATATAATTTAATATTAAAGTAAAGGCAGTTTTGACTGTGGCGTAGCTCGGTGTACCACATGTACTCTGCTGTTGGCTTACCTCGACTATTTGGATAATTCATTATTTTTGTTATATTTTCAATTGGTGGTTAAGAACCATTTACTATTACATGTAGCTGATCTGTCATTATATTGTGCTGGAGCAGTGAAGACGAGTGTTATTATATTGTAAGGGATGCCTTAAGCCTACATCTATAGTCGCAAGTCCCAGACACCGCTCCAAGCTTTAATATTAGATTAAGAATTACATAAAGTATTAAGCACTAGAACTTAGCTTTATTTATATCATTTAAATTGTGTAGATAACATTAGTTACATATATCTACCACTTCTGATGTCTACTGACTGTCTAGTTACACGACTACCTCTATTCTTCTCGCTTTTACTTTACTATTCCTTCATACAATTTATTAATTTCCCACATCAGAAGTGATAGAAGGACCACTCCAACTCGGAGATTATGTTCTGACACTTTCTCGAATATAACCGTAATGTTTCTATAGTTTTGCGACACCAACGTAATACGTAGTAAAAGATTTTTTTAAAAATTGTAATACATTTCTCAAATCTATAACTTAGTGACAGCTCGACGTAATAACAGCATGTACATTAAGAATCTTTAGTAAAATGTTTAAGTAGTTTTGTGTATAGTAACTTAGTCTTGTAATTATTCCTAGAGTAGTTGAATCATAAAATCAAGCAAAGCTTAGTCCAATAAAATAGTAAATAGTCCAATAAAATATTAGAAATTAAAGAATAGTGTACCCGAGGACGTGCAATAGTCAGTAACAGTATGGCCTTGACAGCGATAGAAGACGGTTGACGTACCAAATTAAAAACGGTGAAACCTTGTATTTAGGATATTCATATTAGAAAGTCGTGGGTCGCTACGGTGTTGTATCGGATAAGAGTCTACCTCCTAGTGGAAGGCGTGTAGTAATTATAGCAGTCGATGCTTGAGTTCGATGTGCTTTTACTACGGTCCTTTGTGTTCTGTCATTTCCTTATATTATTGTATTGTGTCACATACATATGTCTGTGGTCGATCCTTAGACCAAAGTAAATGTCATCCAAGCGTCATTAATATAGAATATGTCTTCCTAAAGTGTCGATGGCTGTTCCCACCCCTCTAGCGTCATCTTAATAGTGTTTGTATGATCACTTCTTACTGTTTGCGCGGCTAACGTCTTGCAAGATTCGTCCCCCTGAGTTTTTGTAATATATGTTTTTCCCTCTGGAGAACGTGCTTGATCCCAACCGGTTGATAGAGGGCCAAGTTCGTCTGAAATATGCGTTTCTATCTCATCTGATCTCTGCTTAACAAGTTGATGTGTTAGAGGTGGTCGTTGTTGGTATGTTTGTCTGCAGCAGACTTACGCAAGTGGCTTTAGTCTGCTGCAAGCAAGCAGGAGAAGAGTTTGCTTGAGAATATGATACTGGAACAGTTCCGGTGGCAGCCGACGGTCCAAGAGCCGAATCGGCCAAATTTTCCCCCGAGTAACAAACAGATTGTGACTTGGAACAATTAGATAGTGGGTTAAAGAACGTCTTTGGAAGCTGTTGCATATGCAGAGGCAGCTGTAGCGGTTGCTTAAAGTCTTTAGCACTATGTGACTGCAATACCGAGTCAGAATCTTAGTCTACGCGGTGGACCAGGTTTGATTTCTTTTCACTGTCCGAGTTGACGGCCATCTTGCTAATGTGTGCCGCACAGGGGGATTTTTCCAAGTCTGGTCAAACGAGCCATTCCAACACCTGTATTCAAGGGTGGGGACAAAGATGATATAAGTAATTATAAATATATTTCTGCTTACCGACAATATCCAGGTTAATTAAAAACTTATAAATAAGAGGTTGTTGGAACTTGGAATCTTTTTAAGACGCGAGGTGCAAGGGCGAAAACTATAGTATTTCAGAAGGAGAAGCTTTTAAAAGAAGAAGGAGAGTTATAGGTGGCGCAGAAATTGTGAAGGATAGGATAGGATAAGGATAGGATGAAGGATGGAATATCAGCATGGAATATCAAATATGGAATATCAGTATATATAGATAATGTTTAACATTATTCACCCGGGATACTGATAAGCGCTTTTTGTGTGTTAGTGCTCATGTCTGCCGGTTCGGCTTCATATTCTTGGTCTAACATGGAAAAAACAAGATAAAATTTGGCTGAATCATCCGTAATTCCTTTAAAAACAAATGGCTGTAATTAAACTAATTAATAGTGATTATTAATTATTAATCAACCTTTGTAAACCAAAATATAGGTTTTTAGGACAAAAGGTTGGTTGATTCTAGTCTAGTGCGTGGGTAGAAAAGTGAGTGAGTAATCGCCGAGTGATTCAACGTGCTGCATTTTTCTCAATCGGCGGTGATCAGTTAGTGATGTCAGAATGATCTGTGGGGAACGGAAGTGGAACGGAGTGCCTTTACACTAGGTTCCCGGGTTCCCTCTGCCTACCCTGCCTCGTGCGGGATACAGCGTGAGGCTAAAAAAAAAAAAGAATGATCTGTGACTATGCATCGTGGTATCATTGGCGCCACCAAAGTTGTGTTGATTGTGAATAATAATTCAACTATTCATCACTATAAATTGTACATATAATAAGATGACAAACTGTAAATCACGATACAATTAATAACAAAAAAGTCAACCTTAAGCATATATAACAACACAATAAAAAAAGTAAAAGTGCATCGAGATAAACTTATGATTTACACGCCGTCAACTAGAGGGTAAAGTACTCGAAAATAAAGTAGCGGCCCAGTCGACGTCTTTGGTGAATAAATATACGAAACAAATATTTATATATTCAGCTTCATGTTGTATCCCGCACATGGCAGGGTTGGCAGAGGGAACTTCGGAACCTAGTATTAAGACACTCCGTTCCACATCCGTTCCCCACTTTCCGCCGAATTTGAGGCATTGCGTGTTGACTGGCGAACTCAACGCCGCGTTTTGCCTTGTGCCAGAGCGAAGAAATTCTTGCAGTTTCCTTTTTTTTGTTTGCGTTTTCCCTGCGTATAGTTATTATCTTTTTTTTACGTCTGGTCTGCCTTTATTGATTTTCACACTGTTTTTAGTATTGCCTTGGTCTAAATGTCGCTTCAAAGTGGCTTTAGGAACTTTTTACAACCTTGCACACTCATTTAAACAAATATTTATATTTTTATAATCGTGTATTGCGTTTTGCAAGTCTTCTGGTTTTCACTTGTATTATTTTAGTTAATGTGTTATTTTATTATTTTAGTTTAGCAAAATCAAAATGGCCGATGCACAAGCAAGTTAGTGGCACATCGTTAGGTGTTGCCACTTTTCAAATCAATTTACTACAAAACGAGTTTTAGAGGTGGTCCAATTTAACAAGCGGTCCAAAATCCAACTTTCCTTTAAATATTTCATTTCCTCAAGTGGGGACCAAAGCCACAACCTGTCGCTTACGTTTATACCGCTGCGCCACTACAGGCTTCGCCTTATTTATATTATAAGATGCATAAATTATAACAAATATTTCATGTTTTTATTTGTCTATGGTATTTGTAATTTATTTATTATTTATTTATTTATTGATCCACCAACGCTTGTTTACATCACTTCATACAAAAAATGGATAAACAATACACAAAATTATATCTAGATGCAACAAACACTTATAGGCAGATACACCATGCTCAAAAAAGACTAAATAATACTAACCTACTAAGCGCCGCCAACAAGATACAAAATAAAAGTAAATAACTAACAAATGAAAAACAAAAACCAATCAACTTTAACATGTACCTATATGCTTAAGACGATCTGAGTTTTGTCTTTAATATTGATTTAATTTTGCCGGTAGGATCTGCGTTAATGTCAAAAAGGTCACTGTACTCATTAACCAACTTGCAAAGTCTAGGAACAGGAGAGTTCGATCCAAACACTGTTTTCCGGGGCGGTGGGTAAAGGAGGGTTATTTTATTACGTGGATACCTCATTGGTACCCGGAATTTAAACTTATTGAGTAGCTGAGGACAATCAATTCCATTTGTGAAAATTTTCGATATAAAAAATAGATCTAGCTGCCTTCTGCGTTCTTCCAACGAAAACATTTTGAAATATTGTAACTGTTTATCATAGGAAGGAATACTATTTTTTGAAATACCATTAGAAAATAATAAGTAACGCAAGAATCTTTCTTGTATGCGTTCTATAAGTAAAGGATGACTCGCATAATGAGGTCTCCATACCACTGAACAATATTCTAGGATGCTGCGAACAAGAGAGTTGTAGAGCAGTATACGAACTTTATTATCCCGCAACCGTTTAAGATTTCTAAGAACAAATCCTAGTAGTTTTGAAGCTCTGTTCGTTATTTCTTCAATGTGAGGTAAAAAAGTTAACTTTCTATCAAATAATATTCCCAGATCACGCATTTGCTCGAGTTCCTGGATGATATTTTGAACGATATTATAATGAAATTTGACGAAATTTCTTTTTCGACCATAACTTATGTAGAAGCACTTTTTTGGATTAAGATCCATTTTATTAAGACAACACCACTCGACGAGTGCATCAAGGTCTTTTTGAAGCAATATTGAATCTTGTATAGTATCTATAACTCTACACATTTTTAAATCATCGGCATATATATATAAGTTTTAGAAAATTGTATGGCATTAGGTATGTCAATAATCAATATGGTAAACAATACTGGACCAATATGAGAGCCTTGTGGGACACCAGAAGTAATTTTCTGAGACTTAGAGTGAAACCCATTTACCACTACAGAAAATGTACGACATTCCAAATAAGATTTGATCCATTTTAAGAAATTACCAAAAATACCATAAGCATATAATTTTTTTATCAATATGTTATGTGGCAAACGGTCAAACGACTTACTAAAATCTGTTTATATAACATCTACCTGCTTATGAGAATCCAGAGCCTCCGCTAAATTTTCTGTGAGATCAACTAAATTGGTACATGTTGACCGATAAGGTACAAAGCCATGTTGTTGAATGCATAAACTCTGTTTAAAGTGATATATTGTAGAATGGGACTGATGAGTGATTCTAGTATCTTTGCAAGAGTAGATAAGATGGAAATGGGTCTGTAATTTAAAATAAGATCAACACTATTCGCTTTATAAATTGGAACTACTCTTGCTTTTTTCCATTCCGATGGAAATATACCCGTTCGTAATGACATGTTGTATATAATTAATAAAGGTTCTACTAAATAAGTAGCACATTTCTTTATAAACACAGGCGGAATCCCATCAGGGCCGGCACCTTTCGTCTCATCAAGATTTTTTAGCTTTTTTAATAGAGTATCAGAGTCTATTATAGGTAGTGTTAAAAAGAGACTGTTATTTTCAATATTTTCCAAGCAATCTCTGAAATCCGTATGTTTAGGGGTATTATTATTGTATACGGATGCAAAGTGCGACGCAAACATTTCACAAATTTGTTTACCGTCAGAAGTGGCCACAATTCCATCCGTCATACAAATTGGGTAAGAAGTTGTGCCACCACGTTTCGCTTTAATGAATGTCCAGAAATAATTAGGGTTCCTTGAGATATTTTTTTCAGATTTACTAATGTATTTATTATAGCAATCGATAGCCAATCTTCTTACTTCAAATAGATAATGGATAAATAAATAATCAGTCCTGTCGTGGCGCAGCGGCACAAGAGTGTGACTGTAACCGACAGGTTCTGGGTTCGATCCCCAGTCGAGGAAATGAAATATTTAATATTTTTAATTTAAATATTTAATGTTTTATATCTTCGCTCTGGTAATAAGGCAAAGCGCGGCGTTGAGTTCCACCACTCAACACGCAATACCTCAAATTCGGCGGAAAGTGGAGAACGAAAGTGGAACGGAGTGTCCACTAGGTTCGCGGGTTCCCTCTGCCTGCCCTGCCTCATGCGGGATACAGCGTGAAGCTCAGTAAGTAAGTAAGTAGTCTATAATTATAAATAATTGTTTTCTACGTTAGTAGTAACTTTAATGAATCGGTGGTTTTGACATTCAAAAAATTTGATATTACCTCTTACTTCAAAATAAAATATTTGAACTTGCATTTGTTAACAATATTACACCTGATTCATTTATTGATACTAGAGTAAATGGCAGTATAGCTTATAAATTCGTTGCAAATGGTATTGAGAGTTCCATGCCAAAGTTATTAAGTTTTTGTTTATGTGTGGACACTACTAAACAGTGTGATTCTAAAAGGGAGTTCGTGTAGCCGACTTCAGGCCTGGTTGCATAGATCTAGCAACATTCACTAAATTGTGCGTATGCTGGATGACTTATTTGTGTTAAGTTTCAGCAAAGCACTTATACTTTATACGATAACAGTGATGGGCTACAATTTTTGGATTTTTTGTTGATATGCTTTTGCAGTCTAATATTCTACAATCATTGTAGTCTCTGCGATGTGACCGTCCGATTTGATTTGACATAATTTTGTTTTTAGAGTGTACTAAATTTTGTTTTTAGAGTGTACTAAATCTGCTTTGCCAACTAAAAGTTTCTTTCTATCTCTGGTGGCCTTTTATGTGATTTCTGCGATCAATAATATTTGGAAGAAATTTAGCGCACCCTACTTCACTATTCTTGTGTTTCCAACCGAGTTGAGATGTTTGTGTTAGAAAATGTCTACATATAATAATAATAATAATTTATTGTCACACAACAGATACATATCAATGGATAACAACACATACAATTTTAATATTATTAACAAGTACGCTATAGTTAAATTGACCACTGATACCCAAAGTAAGATCTAACTTGTGGTATGGGTATTAGGGCATTAGAAAAACCAGTAAACAATATAGGTTATAATAAAGTTAGGAGGACTGAGCGTTAGAAAAGCCTCCTGCAAGTTCCCTATACATACTACTTTACATCTTATTTGTTAACAATCATATAAAAGACTTCACGGACATTGCATGTGTAGCTGATCACATGTAGCTGATTTTGGGCTGGAGTAACAAAGGCAAGCGTTTAAAAATAATTTGATGCTGTGGACACTGCTCCAGATTTTTAAATGAATACGAATAAGTAACACAAGCAAGCACGCAACAAGCAAAAGCGTGTGACTGTAATCGACAGGTTCTAACACTAGGTTCCTAAAGTTCCCTCTGCCTACCCTGCCATGTACGGGATGCTGAGTTGATATTAATTATATCTTCTGCCAGTTACCCTCGACACGCGACCCATGATTTCACCCTATCCGCTCTAACTATATTCCTTAATTTAATTTAAGAAATTCTTACATAATTTATATACAAAATGAACGTAAGCAAATCATACAAAATATAATATAACCATTAGAAGTTGAGGATTAAACTTGTAATTATATATTAGAACTAGCTCTCTATAGATCCTTACAGTACTTAAATATGATTCCCTTAATACTTATCGTTTGGATCGATAGCGTACTTCACGTCATCAGCCCAGTAATTTCCTCAATTGCCATGGGACTATCAGCAAACTCTTTTAAATAAAAAAAATGTGATACGATTACCACAAATCACGGAGAAATAAGAGAATCGTCAAAAAATACTTATAATATAGTTTCAAAAAAATAAATCGGTTAATATCAAATCAAAATTATTTTATATCGTTAATATACCGTTATATTAGTAACAATATTAAATAACTGTGAAGCTTAATGATTTTCTTGTACAGACGGCTTGAAGACAATCTTCTGAGTGAGCTGCCTCCTGCCATTCATCTTTTGCCTGTTCTCGAAGATTTGTAAGTTTTCATTTTATAATTAAAGACAAGTTGATTTATTTTATGACTTAATTTTATGAAAAATGTTATGGAAATTACTATAAACCATATTTATCAATATTGGGACACGTAACTTTTTACTGTTTAATATTAATTATTATTATTAATTTTGCGATTTGCATTGCGATGAACTTAAAATACATATTTCTGCCTATTATGTATGTGTGTGCATGTTAGGTCACTGGCCAACAACCGCGTAGAGCGTGTGTCCGCGGGGCTGCAGGCGTGCTCGCGCCTGGCACGGCTCGAGCTGCGCGCCAACCCTTTGTCGCAGCTGCACGCGCACGCACTGACGCATCTACCCAGGCTTACTACACTGTAAGTGTATACGTTACATCTATTTAATGCATTTATTTATATCTATTTTTATAACGATGTCTATTTTGAAATTTATTGTTGTGTATCTTGTTTAAGAAATGTTGGCGGATTTCATAATACGTGCATATACTGTTAGCTAAATGACTTTTTAATGATATAATTAATCTATGTAGATAGAATTAAAGTTTTAGTAACAGGATAGACGTGGTAAACTTGAAGCAATCTACCTTCAAAATTTGTAAATTAAATATATGTTATGTTTTTATTTCTTCGCTCTGGTAAAGCGCGACGTTGAGTTTCACCACTTAATAAGCTATGCCTCAAATTTGGCGGTAAGTGGTGAACGGAACGGAGGGTCTTACCTGTAGATTCCTAAGTTCTTTTTGCCTACCCTGCTATGTGCGGGATACAGCGTGAAGCTGAGTAGAGAAGAGTAGAGCATTAGCGAACCACTCATATATATGTATTATAAACAAATTATGCAAAATATTATGTATAAATTATATTGCTTAGTATAGTTTCATTTAAATCTGTTCAGTATTTTATGCTAAAAAGTGATGCAAGCATCCAGCCTCACAATTTTCCCATATATAGATTAGTAGGATTAGATAAATTATTTCAATACTATGTAAGTACCTTACAGTAAGTATTATTACGCCGACAAATGTATCTACGACTGTGCCTGTTATTCCTCGGTCTGGTTGAGAGATAGCACCGCGTTGGGTTACGCCTAATATAAAATTTTCTACACTTGTCTTTTCGAGATAATAAATAGGTGTCCCTTTGCGTGCAGTGCTCACACCGCTCGCGCAGTCACCGTGTTTATTAAAAAGATTAAACTGGTGTTTTAAAGTTAAATATTTTTCCTTAAACGTTTTTATAGTTATTTCTTTTTTCTTTATAAATAAACAACCGTCGTGATACATTAATATCTAAATGGTATTCATCAAAATTGAATACTCGGATATGGATGATATAAAAGAAAATCGCAATTGTTGTAAGATCTGTCCTAGTTTCGGTAAACTTCCTAATGCAAGTTCGTTATCGTGTTTACCAGCCAAGTGTCTACATAAAAGACAGTTTGAAAACTCATAAGAAGCTCAGAGCACCAGCGAGCGGCAGCTTGCCAAATCATTGTAACAATGTTATATCAGAAACATTATTCTATGATTTGATTTTTTATTAAAATATATACTTTTATTGTGAAAATTTAAATAATATAAACACGAATGGTAACGAAAAGTAAAATATGTACGATATGCAAATATTATTTATTTGAAATGAAAATGTGTGCATATATAAATTAAAATACATCTTCATATTTGTTATCATAAATATAGCATCTCGCTCATAGCTACCGTGTGTCGCGGTCACCCGGTGCACCGGGAGTGCCTCTGATGCACTCGCGACGACGCTAAGCAGTGAATCGGTGACTCAGTGCAGTTCGACCGAGGTCGCACCAATGTGTCAGTATATCGAGAGTGTGTGTATATCGAGAGGAGGGGGCGGGGGAGGGGAGGCTGTCCGCGAAGTGCAGGACACTCTCACGGCGAATGCCCTGCACTCCAATTATAGATAATGTCAGCATCGTGTGACCTGACCGCTTAAACGAGTCGCGAACTCGTACTCATCCGCAACGACGATTTCACGTCTGACAATTAAGCAATAAATATTTTATTAGGTCATGGGTATAGCGAGATTTGCCGGTATCGCTAATTATTATGAAGAAAAAATATAAAACACAATATATTACGAAAATTAATTAATAACAAGGCCTTATCAAAGCAAGACTTTCTTCTGCAGAAAGAATATTGATTTAGTGCGTACGCGTCATCGACGTAAGTGCGAGGGGTTTTTATTTACAATTTAGCAAAAATTTGTGTACAGCATACTGTCGGAGGCGCGCGGGCTGGGCCGGTTGCCGGCGCTCAACGGCTCGACGCGCCTGCGCACGTTGCGGGCGGACCGCGCCCGCCTCGCCCGTCTGCCGCGCGACCTGTGCGACCACACTCCGCAGCTGAGGGCATTGTTAGTAGTACCTGCATCACCGCGAGTCCGAGCGAGTCCCACTAACATTACTAACTACTTATTTCGACACACTTTACATTGGTGGAGCATGTCGTAGAATGACAAGGCTGCGTATTTCGAAGCCGGAATGGTTAATGAATTACACTTTGTAGTTTATTACGTGACTTAATATTTAAGTGACAATTTAGATTTACCAGTGATGTTTCAATTGTTAAGTAAAATGCTTTTATATATACTAACTACCTTTACATAGTACTTCACTCTCTTTTTTATATTTTATCTTCTTATACATCTTAAATTTTAAATGCAACGCAGCATTCTATTTCTTTCTTCCTTTACTTAGTCTTATAATATGTATATAACGTGTATGTTTATAAAACCTAAAAAATCATATTGTACGACTTAATCTACGCTACACTGTGCTCTCTTATTAGGCGATTGAAATGGAAACCACCGGGTGCAGTGGTGTAATTCTAAAGTTATTTATAGCGTTAATATACTTTCTAGTAGGCATATTTTTGTAATGCCAGCGAAATGACTGGTTAAAATATTGAGAAGTGTCACCTTCTGCGCGAGGTTAGAGGCACAAACAAACCTCTCCCCGGCGCGAGAGCAATCGATCATGTTTCATCGCCTCAACCTCGACGTTATCATTGAAGCTTACATGATTATTACAATTCGCCATTAGCGTAGGCCGCGCCGTCGGCCGAGTTACTCTTGGCAACGCATCCGTGCTCTTGGAGCGCTTAACGTCTAATAAACTATTTCATAAATGTAAAGCTCAATGTAGAGACATAATTTACAATTTCTTTGTTTACAATGTATTTGTCATTGATTATTTACATCCTAATATTTTATTTGTGTTCATTTAGTCAAGATCTTATTAAAAAACCTCTTCTAGGGACTTGCGATCCAACCAGCTGGAGCGCGTGCCGCAACTCCACAACTGCACTGAACTCCGCGTACTGTGAGTACTGAACCTTTGCTATCTAAATACCATTCCGCACGAATATTTACTAATCGACTTATGCTTTTTATTTACGTGCAACTTTTGTAAGTAAACAGATGAACAAAAAAATCTATATAATTTGTAAACAACTCATTATTAGACAACGATTAAAACGCCATCAATTATAGACCGCGGCTAGTTCAATTACCCCGCGCGACGTTCGAGTACGACGTGCACACCGCACAAGTACACAGCGACAGCACGCAACTCCGAGGCGATAACAAATTACAATTAATTATGCTCGCAGTCGTTACAAAGTTGGCACGCAACAAACGCGGGGTATTTTATCTTCTAACGCTTTTTTTAATCTAGTAAGTGGATCTTTACCCTTACAAAAAGTTTACACCTTTATAGTGATCAATAGATTTGTTTCTTTCCGTAGTCAACTTAGTGCTGTCCAGCTACCTACGTCCGGACGTCATTGCATAATTTCAGTAATGCATCGCTTTTTCAAATTAAACTAATTGAACCGAATTGATCGCGTATATTGATTGCTATACATTTTTGCGAACCCGACTTTTCACTTTCAAACACTTTGCAGTAGTCCGTAGTCAGGGGTAGATTAAGGTGGCATCCGTCTGACAGTTGACATAATTATTATATCAAACTACCGCCAAACATTTCTTAATCGCCTCGCGTACTGCCCTGGATTTATACAGATATAGATAAGTTGACTGTATCTTTTCCTTTGGTATGATGTGTTCGAAATTATACTGTTTTATGAGGAGATGTTCAAGTTTCCAACCATTTTCTCTACTAAAATTAGGATATTTTGTATTTCAAGAGCCTCACGGATCATTCTAAGGATATATGTATGCTGACACACTGCTGATACATGCACACTCTTGATAATCGAAAATGAGTTCCTTCACCCTAACACCGGTGCTTCCCTTAGTTTTTATAAACTTGCAAACTGCAAAGGATGCAGTATTGACTCACTTTCTTGTTTGATATATATTCTAATGGAATCTTCTTAAAATACCAATCCTGTCTGTTATTGCGGGTGGCTTGTTGGTGATACAAAGTGTTCGCAAAATATTCGAAATGTAAAAATTCTAAAAATGTGTAACAATCAATATACACGATAAATCTCGTTAAATTTGTTTCAGTTAAAAAGTATGGAGGTAAATTACTTTAGACTATTACCTTTAGTTAACTGTATTTTGCACGACTCAAGATCAATACTAAAGCCAACTAAAATCTGAAAATAGAGCGCAATTAAAGTTTTATTATATAATAAATTACCGCACGCAACGCTTATGTACAGGACAAGTGACATAGACCGTAACAGCTTGATGCAAGACTGCAAGCTGGCGCCTCTAGTACTCGATTAATATCAGTACGAGAAGAACAATCGATCATTAACTAGGTTAAAGTTTTTATAAGATGCTGGATTGTGCATGATGACACAAGCAATACATATTCTAAAAGAGTAGGTAGTACTATAAAATGTTTGTAGATTCATATAAACCATAAAGTTGTGATATTTATTATTTTATATATGATTAAATATTAATGAAAATCTATTTGCTTTAGTATAAATGTCCAAGAAATGAGTAATTTATAAAACACAAAGTAAGATGACACAATACAGTGAAAATGACCTTACAAGTCTTCTAATTTAGAAATGGGGACGAACGCCTCCATGTCGATGTGTTCTATTTGGTTGTCCTCGAGATCTCTGAAAGCACATGTATTCTAATGAATACACAGATGTACTTGTGTATGAGAGATAGTGACTCACGGGGGACGCGAGATGTCCCTTTGAATATCAGTACATCGCTTTATAGTAGTAAGGGCATATGTAAACGTAAGTACATACGTACTGTGTACAGTTGTACATACATAATTTGTAGTTCGTACATCGACGCAATGATGCAGTCAAAAATATATAGACTAAAATGATACGTAGAAACTTTTACTTTTCACGTTGCGAGTGCGAATATGATTTCTACTTGTACTATAGTACTGCTATAGTTAATTAGTATCTACTAAATAAAACACATTAAAATACCAAAAATGGATACTTTATAGAACAATATTTCACAAAAGGTTTTATGATATTATTCTATTTTACGTTGTAGCGTGAAGGGTGAAGTGCAGGCTCTTATATTTTAAACAAGATTATCAAACAGAACGTTGTGGCGAGGCACTCCATTCTCCACGCACCGTCTGAATCCAAAACACCGGGAGATGATCGATTTAATACCAAGTCTGGCCTCAACAAAATGGGAAAAAGAAAGTAATTTCTAAAATAAAAACATCAGCGACCCTATAACCATTACATTTACAATCTGACGCCGGCACCGTCTGATTATGAAGAGAATTGTGCAGAATGTTAACATTTTTTAATGTTTTAAAGCACGCAATTGTGACTTTTCATAACAAAGAAAAAAATATCTATACATATAATATAATTATAACAACCTCATGTCTGTACATTATAGAGTTAAGTTTCTATGAAACTCTGTCAGTGTGCAAAGAATTTTCACGTTTGGTACGGTGGGAGTAAAACGTATCCTGATCAACATCTATAAAAAGCTCTGGAGTCCGTCTGCCTACCTAACTGGCAGACGGACGGACTGGCTGGCGAAGAAGAGCACGGCTTCACTTTAAAGACATACGGAAATGACTCTATTATAAGACTTTTTATCTTATGTTTGCGCATAAACATCCCTAAGCGAGACGAAGTTTGCAGGCACCAACTAGTATAAAATATAATATGGCGTAACTTTTGGATAACAGTTGAATGTTAAAAATGTACAATGAGTAGCAATCTCTTCTGTCAGTTCTGTAAACGATAATTATAAATAATTATCTTCCTTCAAAGTCGTTTAAATTGTAAAAATCTACCTACAAAGATGCTAAAAACATAAATAAGTTATAGTTACTTGATGATAACGTTTTGCTTAGTGTTCAAAGCGTCTAGACGATTTCCAAGGGACGCAGGTTTATATTTTGCTACGTTACGATTTTTATAGGTTTTATAAGTAAGAGTTTTGCTTTGCAGGGACTTGTCGGACAACCTGGTGGAATCCCTGGGCGAGAGTGCGCTGCGCGGGTTGCGGCGTCTGCATGATCTACTGGCTGCGCGCAACCGCCTACGCATCGTCACCGCTGACACTTTTGTGCACACGCCCAGACTTCAGCTGCTGTCAGTACATCTATACTTAGAATAAATATGTTATTGATCTGTCTGTACATAGAAACTATATTAAAAAACCCTTAATTTTAAATTTATTGAATAAGAATGAATGAATAAGAATTTTAAATTTATTGGATTTTAGTCGCAGTTTATTATCATAAGTCTTATTTATCGTAAAACGTGGAAATAACTGTTCAAATATAAAAAAAAATCTACTCAAACTACTACTTACTAAAGTTTCAAACATCAGAAAATCTGACAAAGCTTAATAGTAGTTTTTACCACGGAAAATGTCGGTACATTGTAAAATCTGTGTTCATTTCAGCGACATGAAATCTAACAATTTGTTAACGACGCAACACAAACTGAATGTGAAGTGGCTTTTCAGTTTGCGGTGTGACATTTGAGGCCTCACAACCGCCGACTGCCGACCGCACGCAACTGACGTCGTTAGGCGCTAAAGTAATTAACGACGCTCACGAGTCGTTGGTTTTCAACAAATATTAAACGCTCGTTACTTGACTGTGAACGCGACTCGCGGCGATGTAGAATCGGTCGTTTCCAATTTACTAGAAAATACGACTAATAACTTATTGGAAAAGTTGACCGCGGCAACATTGCGTCCATGTACGAAATACACATTATGTATGTACAACTGTATATAATACATATGTACGTACGTTTACATATGCCCTTACTACTATAAAGCGATGTACTAATATTCAAAGGGACATCTCGCGTCCCCGCGAGTCACTATCTCCTACATACGAGTACATCTGTGTATTCATTTGAATACATGTGCTTTCAGAGATCTCGAGGACAACCAAATAGAACACATCGACATGGAGGCGTTCGTCCCCATTTCTAAATTAGAAGACTTGTAAGTTCGTTTTACTTTAATTTTATTTGATTTATTTACTTATTTAGATTCACCAGTGGTAATTACATAATCAAATCGCATAATAACAGTATTCTTACTTCGCTATTGTCTTATGACTAAATGCATTACCTTTTAAGGTGAAGAATACCACATGCAATGATATAGATTATGTAAAATTATGCTTAGTCATTACACACACATAAAAATAAACAAAACATATGCTTATAATAATTTCTAAACAATTAAGAACAAAACAAAGCCTGAACTAAAAAATATTAAGCAAAACAACAGTTACATTAGATACTTTAGATGCGCTTTGACAATATTTAAATAGAGAACCTTTCGAACGAACGAACCAAAGCGGTTGGTTCGTTTAGGATTGTGAAAAACGAGATATAGGGGAATTGTTCGCTTCGAGAAGATTAAAAAAAGCTCCTAGGAACTTTAAGGTGGAAAGTTTGTACTAGGGACGCATAATCATATACACTGTTGGTACTTTCGTGTAAGAAAAATGAATTTAGAAATTTTCTCCTTTTTTCTAAAGAACTTAATCTAATATATGTAAGTCTATCTACGTGGGTTTTAAGTGATCTAAACTTTCCTAAAGAAAACGTTTCCTAAGGAAAAAACGCTTGTGTAGTCTTTCTATTCTAATACAGTGAGCAGAGTAATTAGGTCTCCAGACGACACTAGCGTAGTCCAGTAAGCTCACTACTAAACTCTTGTATAAAATTAGTCTCGTAAAACTTTTATTAAAGACTTTTGAGTTTCGCATAATAAGTCCCAGCATTGTGCTGGCTCTAGAAATGATATTGTCTATATGTGGTACAAATATCAACTCTTTATCAAATCTTTTAAAAATTTGACACTATCAAAGACTTGGGTGTTATCTCAAGTCATTTATTGTGTTTAGTTGTATTCAGTAGTGACATTGACTTTTTTTTTATAAAACTAACATACAAAAACACTTTTTGATCCAGTGTGATATTCAAAATCGTACTATTACACAAATTTTCCAAGCTGCTAAGATACTTCGGTAGTAACCAGATATCATTTACAGATAGGTTTTAGAATTTCGAGGTCTTCAGCAAACATTAGTAGTGTAGAAAATGAAAAACAATTTGGCAGGTCATTTATAAATATATTAAATAAGAGTGGACCTTGGTGAGGAACTTGTAGTAATCCTGACTTTAACCAATCAAGCATTGCGTTCACTACTCCATACAAAGAGAGTTTATATAGTAATATAGAAATAGTCACCAAGTCAAACGCTTTTCTAAAGTCGGTATAAATTACGTCTACTCTGTTCCTTTTATTGGCCTCCTTTATTACTATTTCACAAGAAATAACCAGATTTGTACACCTAGACCTATCAGTAATAAAACCATGCTGGTTGAATTAAAAAAGGTTTAAAACTATTGATAACTCCTCTGATATACTAAAGATTAAAAAAAATAACCAAGGATATAAAACGAGTGTCAAGTTCTTGACACTCGTTTTATCTTCAGTTTTAAACATTGGGACGACTTTTACTATCTTCCTTTTCTTAGGAAAGATACATATTTTCATAGAATTATCATTTATTTTTCTAAAAGATAAGCCATTGATTCAGTGCAGTTTATTGCATAGATAGGAGATATATTATCAGCTCCAGCGATGTATACAGGTTATAAATATTTATTGTTAGCTTCTCTGTAGGGGATTCCTACAAATTTCCGCTATCCAAAGACAACTCATAAGAATTATCGTTTGGCAAGAGAGAATACTATTTATTTAATATTTTTTTTATTTTTTAGTGTTATCGACAGAAATACTAAACTTAAATTTAAAAAACGCTTAATTACAAGTTATGAAATAAGCGTATAAGAATTTGGACAAAACTTGGTGAGAACGAGTGGCTTAGTTGGTCAGAGCGCTTGACCGGTTTTCAAGAGGCGCGGGTTCAAATCCTGCTTCGTTCAAAATTTTTATATGTTTTTTAAATTTAAGTTTAGTATTTTCTGTCCTAAGTGTGGAATAACACGTTAAAAAATAAATATTTAAAGTTACTAATGAATTACCTGCACTAGTCAGAAAAATTAAAACAAATATATTTTAACTAAAGAAAGTTTATCTAAATAATCAATGTTAGAGATGACCTTATAGTCGGAAGTGTCAGTTTTTCTCATATTTTTTTTCCATTACGCAACATGTTTAAAGTTTAATTTTTTAGCTTTCCGTCAAATAGCTGCATGAATTAATTTATTTGCACTTGAGAGACGTTCACCAACGTAAATAAAGGTCCCACGAACACCAACATGAGAAGAGTTTCAAAATCAAAATATTCTTTATTCAAATAGGCCATTACAAGCACTTTTGAATCGTCAAGTTACATAGAAAGGACTGACTGACTGTCAACTGACTGATGATTCGATATCTGCAGGATGGCCCCAGAGTAAGATTCCGTAAGACAATATGCTATTAAAATAGCTAAAGTTTCAAGTTCACTTTTCTAACAGCATATGCAGCGGAGATCAGTCTGCCCGCAACAGAAGACATGTTTATTTTTTTATTTTTATTATTGTTATTAAAATTTATTATTGCTGCTAAGAAATGGTCGCGTGTTAATGGTGTGTTCAGTTGAACCATAATTGAACTCGTCTCTACCGATTTTGGATTAATTTTACAATACGAGTACACTAGGCTTCACGCTATATTCCTAGTGGGGTAAGTAGAGAGAATAGAGCGCCAAACATAAGGGTATCGGCATACCTCTTTCGCCTAATCCAATGTCATCAACCTCTACATGCATGTCCTCTGGGTCCTCATGCTTTTTACGTGACCTTCCTCAAGTATCGTTGATACTGTGTTTTCAAAGGTAAACCGAGGTCTCCCCCTGCATCTCTTACCACTCACTTTTTCTTTATAAATCTTTTTTGCCATTCTTTCTTCACTCATTCGCTCGACATGCCCAAACCACCTGAGCACGTTCTTCTTCATTCTCACTGTAACATCCACGCTAGTAGTATTCACCATTCTGTGTATCTTTTTATTGGTTATGCGATCACCCAAACTGACTCCGCATATCCGACGAAGAGATCGCTACAGTATTCATCTTTCTTACATTCTTCTTCTGTAATACCCTCGTTTCGCTGTCGTATAAGAGGTGGGTACCTATACTGCATTGTGTACGGACAAACGCGCAGCTATGCTGACATTTCGCCATCTCAACAACGCAGCCAAGGCACCGTTAACTTTGCTACCGACAGCAACGCGTCCCACATCCATTTCGTATTTTCCGTCTCTGCTAAGCATACTTCCCAGATATACCACCTCATTCACTTGTTATAATATCTTATACGAGTACACTGTGCAATATTGCTGTCAATATCATTATATCCAACAGTTATTGCTATTTTTTATGATGGACACCAAATTCTCAATTCTTGACTCAGGAACACATTGAATCTCGATATTGTTGTATCGTGCTTGCTGTTTCATAAGATTTATTTTGTTGGTGACATTTGCAACGGTCTTCTGGACAATGAAATAAAATGCTATAAATCTTAAGTTTTATTATCTATACTTTTGAAATAAGAGCTGACGAGATAATGGTTTTGTTGATGTTGACAAGTCAATTTGACATTTCCTTTTAAAAGATGTCATTCACTACCTTACTTAACGGCTATTTGCGAGCTGGGAAAGGTAGGTGAGCTAAGGGCTTGCCTAAGGGCTTTGCCTTTTACGATTTTGGTAACGTTACAGTCATATACATTCTACCTATTGTTACTTAAACGTAAAGGTGTTTCGTCATTATAAACTGTTTTAGTTTTACCACATTTTAAGAACACCCATTTACTTTGTACTTTTATTTTAGATTTTATACTCAAACATCCGTATCTATACTCAGCTTAACATTGTATCCCGCACATGGCAGGGTAGGCAGAGCGAACTTGGGAACTTAGAGTAAGACTCTGTTCCACTTCCATTTCCCACTTTCCAACGAATTTAAGACATTGCGTGTTGAGTGGTGGAACTCAACGCCGCTTTAGCTTCTTTGCCAGAGGAAAGAAATGAAAATATTATATATTTAAAATGAAAACATTAAATATTTCACTTCTTCGAGTGGGATTCGAACCTACAACCTGTCGATTACAGCCACACCCTTGTACCGCTGCGCCACGACAGGCCTCAACATTTTAAGCATTGGATAAAATCTTCAGCTTTATTATTCGTTACGCTACAACATCCCCATGTAAGTTGTTTGTCAGACATTTTAACAGTCAGTTAAATATAAATTTAATCTTCTAAAAAAGTAATATTTTTTATGATCATCATCTTTAAGTGAGATTTGAACTTAGGGAATGTCGCTTATGCTTCTATACGTTATGCCGCTTTGCCACTTTTACCGTTGCTAACACAACCAAAATATCGATTCAGTGTGAAATAATTTATGTAACAATTAGCTTAATAGTTAGTTAAAGAAACTTTGTTTAAGGATCGCTAGTTAATTGTTAACTTCACAAATTTAACAACACAGATTATCGATATTTAAGCTTCTTCCCCATAAAGTCTCTCATTCTCGTCCTCTAAATGTTCAATGTCTGTTATTGTTTATGTACGTTTGTATTTGTTCCTTGATGTAATTTTTTATGTAAATATATTAGACGTAACTAAATTAGATTATAACTAACTCGTATGTAAAATACTATTTATTACTAACATAATGTGTTGGGTGTATATTTTGTAAATATTTGTATGTTTTTGTTATAGGTGACGGCTGTAATCTTACTGGGTCTCTTTTTGACATGGATTGTATTACTGTGTACAACTATCTCTTTCTTACTGATCAATTCCTCTCGTGAGTTTTCCATACAAAGTGACATCGGCGAAGTGAACTGTGTTCAACTGGCACGCTCGAAACACCATAATTAAACTACATAATTAACACTATCACTTCAAGTTCACATGTTTAACTTTTTTAAAAAACTATGATTAAGAAGTAAAACATTACTTGGAGTCCTTTTTTATGCATATTTATAATTTTAATGATTTTTATTTTGTTAAATAAGCAAAACAAAATATACAAGTCTGTCACTGAGAATCACAGATGACACCATAATGTTTTCAATGTATTGTGTTACCTTACTTTATGTTTCATAACTTACACATTTCTGGGATGTTATTACCGGTTTATGGTGCGTCAGAATAGGTGAGTCAGAAAAGTATTCTGACTACTAATTCTGATTTTCCGATTCTATTAACCGAAAGAGAAAGAGGCGAGAATCTTTTCACTACGTTTACAGTAAGGTATATTATAAAGTTCATGAAAAGAGGCGAGGGTGATTTGTATACGTTTGTAGGAGTTTGCAATAATATAAAGTACAAGTGTGTTATTAAAGAAACATGGGCAACAACAAGTTCCCGGTGCTGCCGGCGAGCGGGCTGCAGCGCCTGCTGCACCTGAAGGCGCACAACAACCCCGCGCTACGCCGCTTCCACCCGCCGGACCTCTTCCCAAGAATACAGGTTGAAAACGTTGAGATATTTCTTTCATCACTCATCAATCCTTACTACCCATTAGATCTCACGTGTAATCATCATGTGTTTTATTTTATTTTATTATTTCATTTGGAAAATACTGTAAACATGTGGCTCTACGGCGTTTCTTTTATAAATTCATATATTCACTAAAAGCGCGTATTTAATCTTGCCATTGAATTGACATTTGTTTGTTTTGAAAATCTAACAAATAACTATTTTTGTTTTAAAAGTGTTTCAAAATTTACAACAGACATTTGCTTTGCTGTAAATTCTGCACAATGTATGTACATTTTATTCATGTATAATAAAGGCATAAATATCTGGTATACATTGTACATGCTGTCCACAATGTGTGTGTGTGTGTGTGTGTCCGCCAGACGCTGGTGCTGTCGTACGCGTACCACTGCTGCGAGTTCATGCCGCTGATGGAGGGCGGCAGCGCGGCGGCGGACGCGGGCGACGGCGAGCGCGAGCAGTTCAGCGACCTCGTGCTGCTGCCGCCCGCGCACGTCGACCTCGCCGCCTGGGCCAACGCCACCGACATCTGGCCCTCACTACTGTACGTGTTGTCTCTCTCTCTCTCTCTCCTTATATCATATGCTCACATTGACGTTGACCTTGGCCAATTTTACTATTGTTCCAATGTAGTAATCGTTTTCTGTTATATATTTACATATCTATGCATTTTTAACCGACTACATTTACATTAAAACAGGAGGTTATACTGTTGAAATTAGACAATATTTAAATATGATAGTCTATCGAGACCTCATTGTGGCGCAAGGCATATCAAGACACTAATTTCCTTATTCTCGTAGAGAGGAAAACCGTGACTCAGAGTTTCGCCTTTACTCAAGAAACGGAGTACCTTAACACTTAGGTCCCAGATTTCTCCTATGTATGGGATATAGCATGCAGCTAAAAAAAGAAAAGTACATATCAAATTAGGCTTTCAAGTACATGTACTGAAGTACGTACGTGTATATGTATGTTTTGTCCACAATTTTGTCTATAACTAAAACTGCATCATGATAATAGTTTTTGTTTAAATAAGAGGCCTGTCGTGGCGCAGCGGCACAAGCGGCACAAGCTTCCGACTGTAAACGCTAGGTTGTGGGTTCGATCCCTACTTAAGGAAATGATTATTTTTCATTTCTTCACTCTGGTAACAAGGCAAAGCGCAGCGTTGAGTTGCGCCACTCAACGCGAAAGATCATATTTTTTTTAACAATAAATGAACACGCGTATTGTAAATAATGTTACAAACTTAATGTGCACTCCGATGTGTGTGAACCCTGATCCCCAAACCACAAGTTAAATCTTAAATTGAGGATCAGAGTCCATCATCTTAATATCTATCTATATATCTGTATGTATTAGTGCACCTATGACTCGATTGCATCGAGTCCGTAATTCTTTTATGGATCAGGGTGTACGCTTTTACAATAGGATCCTAGAAAAAGTCCTAGAATTTTCTATTTCACAATTTAAAGAAGTTGTGAAAGACGTTTATGTGTTAAAGGTAAACTAACGATTTTATAAATAATAACACGCCTTGGGAATAAAATGCTCGCTCCAGGCTATTTTAAATATGTCATTGTCAATTACTATAATATGATGTAAAGCTTTAGTTAAAAAAAGACATGCCCGCTGAGTTTCTGTCGCCGGTTCTTTGGAGGTCTGAGGCAATAACTTTAGTGAACAGGTGGTTAATTGTTTGACGTTCCAAAAACGAAGCTTGTAACTTTAAAAAGTTACAAGCTTCGTTTTTTGACGTCAAACAACACAACAAACTTCAAAATAAGTCTTGGATAAAAATATTTGAATTTGATTTCCATTAAACGAAAAAAAAATTCAATGTGATAAAATATGTCGTTGTCTAGTGAATGCAACTGGCGAGAGTGGGTCGCGGCTAGCGGCGGTGGAGTGGGGCGGCGTTGGTGCGGCTGAACTAAAATTTCCAGGAGCTCGCCGCGTCCGGTGCTTGCCTTTACCTGGTAATAAGCTTTTTACATTTAATAATGAAAAAGAAACCAATAATAAATTATACCAAGTTCTCCAATCTTATATTGCGATTATTATAAATATTATGTTTTTCTGTCCTTAAAGATAACTCACAGTATCCACTTAATTGGAGGAATGTTATAATACCTTACGGCACATTCATTTACAAATACACCAACATAGCTTTTAGATATTCCGTGGAACCCTGCGGGCGGAGCCGCGATAAAAGCTAGTTTATATAATAAAATATAAATATGTGATACTTTTTTGCGCCGTTCTGCATTGTGTATTAGTCAATTATATAGCATCGGTTGCCTGTAAGAGATCGTTTTTAGCAATAAGGTCGCCATTGCACATTTACTGTATATATAAAATATTTAAATGTCCAATTTCTATGTAATTCGATACTAATTGTAAAGTGCAATAAAGTGTTATTATTATTATTATTATAATTATGCATTTAAATCTGTGTAACATTAGGTCCATTCTGCCATGTGTGGATCTTTTCGACTGGTGGACGCTACCGTTGCGGCAGTGTGGGCGGTGTTCCTGCTGGCGCTGCTCGGCAACGGCACGGTCGTCTTTGTGTTGGTGTTCAGTCGAAGTCGCATTGATGTACCGAGATTTTTAGTCACCAACCTCGCAGCGGCTGATTTTTTTATGGGAATTTATAGGTTTATTTTTAGGTAACTTATTAATAATATTTAATATCAAAACGATACATGCTGCAGTCGTCACAAATAAGTTTGTTATAGGGTTTTTGGCGGTGGTCGACGCCGGAACATTGGGTGAATTTCGAGCGCATGCAATCTCGTGGCAAATGTCTGGCGGGTGTCGGCTGGCGGGGTTCCTGGGCGTGCTGTCGTCGGAGCTCTCGGTATACACACTGGCCGTCATCACTCTGGAGCGCAACTACGCCATCACGCACGCCATGCACCTCAACAAGCGCCTCTCGCTGCGCCACGCGGCTGCCGTCATGGCGGCGGGCTGGGCCTTCTCCCTGGCGGCGGCCGCACTGCCGCTGCTGGGCGTGTCCGACTACCGCAAGTTCGCGGTGTGCCTGCCCTTTGAGACCGGCTCCCCCGCCGCGCTCGGCTACGTCGTCACGCTGCTCGTGATCAACGGACTGGCCTTCCTGGTGCGCCTCGGCTGCTACCTCAAGATGTACCTGCGCTATCCGCGGCTCACAGGCGTGGAACTCCAACGACTCTCGCATCGCAAAACGAATGGCGCTTCTCGTATTCACAGATTTTCTGTGCTGGTCGCCGATAGCCTTCTTCGCCCTCACGGCCGCTTTTGGCGCGCAGCTCGTGTCCCTCGAGGAGGCGAAAGTATTCACCGTTTTCGTTCTGCCGCTAAATTCGTGCTGCAACCCATTTCTGTACGCCATACTCACCAAACAATTCAAAAAAGACTGCGCTCTCGTCTGCAAGGCTATCGAGGAATCTCGCGTGACCCGCGGCATCGGGCGCTGCAGACACTCCTCCAACTTCAGCAACCGCCAGACGCCGGCCAACACCAACAGCCTCGCGGATGCGCTCGTCGCGCGGCCACCACGGCGCGGCTGCGCGTGCCGCCGCCTGCTGCCCGCCGGCGCCGCCACGGCCGGCGCCGGCGTGTCCCGCCGCCAACGAGGCCGGCGGCGAGCGCCTGCTGCGCTGGCTGCGCGCGTGCGGGCGCCGCTCGGCCCGCGCCGGCGCCGCCCGCGCCGCGCCAGGCGCCCCGCGCCGCCCGCGCGCACCGGCTCCGTGTCGTCGTCGGTGGAGTTCTAGTCGTCGCGCTCGGACTCGTGGCGCACGTACGGGCGCGCGCCGCCGCCGCCGCGCCGCGCCGCGTCGTGGCTGGTGGCGCGCAAGACGTCGCAGGACTCCAACCTGTCCTCGTCCCGCAACGACTCGTCGGGCTCCAACGCCACGCAGTCCACGGGCACGTGGCGCACGTCGCGCTCGGGCGGCAGCGCGGCGGCGGGCGCGGGCGCGGGCGCGGGCGCGGGCGCGGGCGCGGGGGCGGGCGGGCGGCCGCGCCTCACGCGCCAGCCGGCCGTGGTGGCGGACGAGCCGCCCGCGTCGCCGGTGGCGGGCGCGCTGCCGCCGCCGCGGCTGCTGCACACGATCCCGTCGGCGGCAGAGACGGAGGCGCCGGCGGAGGAGGCGGACGCGCGCTGAGGTCGCTCGTCGCCGGTCGGGGCCGGAACCAGTGTCTTATCGTACCGTCCATTAGCAGCCGTGCCCGCGACTCCCGCGCGCCGCGAGCCTCGAGGCCCCACTAGGTATCACGTCCTTCAGTTCACACACGATCGACCGATGCACAACACACATGTAGCCTCGACCGCATCGCCGGTTCTCTTCAAGTGTCTTTTCATCGCCGAATATATTCTGTTCTTTTGTACAGTATTAAAAGAAACCATGACAATTTTAACGATAGAAGATAGTGTATCGGAGATACGATATTTATGTATAAAAATAACATTTTATATGATAAGGCATTAAGTCCTAAATTGAATCACTCATAGCTAGATCGTTCATATATATGTGCGCGTTTATTGTCAGAGTATATAAGATGATAGTTAATAGTTACGTTAATAGTTGAAAGTGTACATATGTATGTACCGTTCCAGCGGCGGCCGCGCGCTATTTTCTTATAACGCTGGCTCTGGCCTTGCGTCCAAAAGGACCGAAGCAGTATTCGATTACAGTATCTACTAATTAATTACGATAAATAATGTTATGTTGAATGTAAGTTAGATTTTATATGATATAGAGTTTATAATTCGCCTTACAAGGTGTTACTTTCGCATCATACACATATAATGTAACATAATGCTTAAATATTACGTCTTTAAACATTAGAATAAAGTGAACAGTACCTCATTATATTTCTTAATGGGAAAGGTTTCAATTGTCTAAAGAACCAATTTTACTAAAGACAATAAAAGTTGAATTTTTGGCTCAATTTATCCGTTCTGTGAATGTAGAGTCAACATGTTGTAGGAAATAAAGTATTAGCACGTTATGTTTCTTAAACCTAATATAACACGTTTATATTAGAATATTTAGACTTATTATGTTAAAAAAAAAAACAAATGTAATATATTTTTATAAAAAATTAGACAGATAAACTCCTTCGGAAAATCTGATTAACATAAAAAAGTGCTCTAAAAAGAAAACATCGAATTCAAGGATTATTTATTTAATATTTTGAGACATTGAATGAACCATTATCTGGAAAATTTAAATCATTAATTTCTTATGATGTAAGACTGTGTTTTGTATGACCTAAGTTAATATTTGTGCCATAACACTTTTATTTCAGACCACACAATATATTACAAAAACAATTGTTATCAAAATGTTACGAGATATAGAGAGTATGTAATTATGAGCTAGATATAGTTCATTAGAGTGTAAGTCAAGTTGTTAGAGGCAGGTGTTAAATGTTGAATGAGAAGTGAGACACGAACCTTCGAAGCTAAACATACAATAAATGTTCATATAGTGACAGTATATTTTTAAATTAAATATTATATATACCTACATAATTATATATAGTAACTAATTATGATTACTAACCACGAACATTGTCTGGCCCATGTTCGCCGTCTGTTGGCACATTGTCTGTTTATTGAACATGTAGAATGGTTACAAGTGTTATATTTATTTATTATTCTTAAAATAAAGAGAAGCGATATAAAAGTGAGTTTTATTATGAATCACAACGCGAGGGCCGTGAGGTGGCTGTGGTTCAGAGCATGTTAAGTAAACAATCTAAAACTGTTAGAGCGCGTGCAGGCTCATAGAACAGATGACGTCAGTGCAATTAGTAGGTACTATTACTACGGGTAGTAACCACACTACGCTAAAAATAGTATTTATCTTTTTTAACGTAGTGTAGTAACTACCCGTACTCGTTTAACTGTAAAGGAAAACTAAAGTAAAGTATGACGAAAGGCTGCCTGCGGAAGGAGTCGGTTCCCACACAACTTTCGCATCTTAGTTTGGAATGAAAACATTAAAATATTTTAAACAATAAACTATCATCAATAAAACGTGACTAGTTGTGGTTTTAATTCCCACTCGAAGAAAAGAAATGTTTAATATTTTCATTTTCTCGTTCTGGTAACGGGGCACAGTAATCCAGATTCGGCGGAAAATGGGGAACGAAACGAATAGAGGGACTTCTCGCTAGGCTTCCAGATTCTCTGTTATTCTACTATGAGCGAGGTACAGCGTGGATATAATAAAAGAAATTGTATAAGCTCGATACATACAGATACAGAATACATCTAGTATCAGATTATAAGGCGCACCGCTCTGTCAAGAAACTACAAAGAAGTAAGTGATCAACATTGAAACTAGCTGACTCAATATGTTATATTTACCTCCCGGGTTCTATATACTAAGCGATATTCCATGCAGGATAATAACTAAGATGATTAGGAATTAACGCGCAAATTACATGTAATGTAGGCTATTCCCTAACAAAATTAGGCTATTACTTAAAAAAGCTCCACAATATAGTATAAGTAATGTAAGTATATGTGACACCAATCCATTTGTGGAATATATTATGTAGATATAGTAGACATTAAATACAATAATACGTGACTTAAACATTAAAATCTCTACAACAGACCATAAGTTCTGCTAAACCATTTTCTGTGTCGCAAACACAGTGTGTTGGGACAGTTTCCTAGTGAA